>WYDI02038444.1:0-25298 GCA_009867235.2 Psittacus erithacus | reverse complement strand
CTGAATCTCTTCTCTGCCCAACCTGTAGCTGTGCCTGGGATTGCTCCGACCCAGGTGTAGGACCTTGCACTTGGCATAGTTAAACTTCATAAGGTTGGCATCAGCCCATCTCACAAGTGTGTCAAGGTCCGTGTGGACCTTTCATTATAGCAGTGGGATATTCTTCATAATTTGTAGAATCTCTTGGTACACTGATGCTGTGATGTATCACTGAGCAATGGATTTGCTTAAACATGCAGAGTGTGTTTTTTGAAAGTGACAAATAGCGCAATCTGCACTGACATGTGCAATTAATTATTCAGATTTCCAATTTTACCTGTGGTCCTAGTGTAGCAGTCCTTTCTATTGCACTATGGCAGTGGATACATGCACACTCTCTCAGCACTCTCATTTTCACTCTGAAGTTTTGGCAGCAGGAGATTATTGCTTTTCAACACATATATGTGCTTTTTTAAGCCTGAGATATTTTATCATCCAAAGAAAGAGAAATCTTAGACTTAGTCAACTGACACACACATCCTTGTATGAAAAATATGTTTGTAGCAGAGCTGGCCCCAGACACAGCAAAGTGATGATCCAGGTCTGGGATCTAATCAGAGAATGTAGTCAGGAGACAGGGCCAGAGACAGGACTGGTGACAAGGCTCCAAAGTGACTCCAAGCCCACTTAGGAGCTAGGGCCAAAGTTAGGCCTGCTGGCCAGCTACAGTGTATGTATGAGATATCTGTCCAGGAACTGGAGCTAGATGTAGGACTGTGTCTACAGTAGTGGTCAGGCAGGGCTTGAGTGAAAGTGTTGATGGAGGCCCCAGGTGAGGGGGGTCATTCAAAGACATTCAGGGCTTATTGGTGCACTCGTTGTGCTGACTTTCACCATCTTTATAATTCTGTTCTTCTGAAGACATATAAAATGACATTACTTGTATGCTCTGGGTTACTTCACAATAGGCTGTTCTATTGGAAGAGATTAAAAAGAAATTTCCCTCCTTTTGTAAGTGAAATGCTGCCTCCAGAAAAGGGAATTTAAATGGAATGTTAGTTGTGTGTTACTTTAGGACTGATCTTTAACTTAAGCTCTGTTTTTGTTTGCCCAAGCATGTGCTTAATCAACACATTATTGTGAATAATACTTCACTGTAAAGGATAAGTCCTTATACTATGAATTCTACTGAGTACAGCACCAAGTAAAATGTTGACACAAATATCATCATAGTCATTGACTTATTAATGGCTTAATCTGAAATTTATGGATTGTGTTACCTTTGTGCTATCATTTACTGCAGTGCCAAACTGAGGTCACAAAGGGTAATGCTACTAAAAATTCTGTAATTGCATATTTGGTTATTTTTCCTTAATTTTAAACTGTATTCTGCATGAATATGCATGTTGTTAAGACGTGTTATCAGGAATACACAATTAGGATGAGAATACTCAATATTAACTTTTTAGTTTTGACATGTAGATTATAATTATACTTTCCACACTTTGTTAGGCCTCAGGTTCAGAGAATAAAGGGAGGAAAAATATGAACCAAATTCTCCTATAAGAATAGGAAAATACAAATTTAGGCATTTTAAAATGGGAAAATTGGAGTTATGTTGTGGTCAGGTGCAAAATTAATGGAGGAAGTTATTCTATAGTGGCTGCTGAAAATGATGGGTTTTCATACCTGTGGTTTGCGCTGTTGTCAAGTTTGAAAGCTACAATTTCTAATTTTTATTGTCTTTGGAATACTTAGATACAAAGTTTGAATTACATTGAAATTTCTACGAGTAGAATTTTGAACTTCCATGAGATTTTGTTGTTTGAACTTGCTGTTCTCACACATGAATACATTTACTAACTTTACATTGTCAATGTGATGGGATTTTTTTCCTCCGTCTCTAAAAGCTATTTCTCATTTCAGATATGTATGCTTAGAGTAAAATTATTGGGTTTGGGGTTTTTTGCTGGTCTTTTACAAGAGGTGAAACTCTTTTGTTCAGCTTTATTAAGTAGCCTGACAGTTAACTCTGGCTTTTGGAAAAAACCAAACCAAACCTAAACAAAACCAGCAACCAAGTTTTGTTCTGAATCTTTGCTTATCTACTTGACATCTTTACTTTGCATCCCCATATATGTCTGTATGCTTTACAGAGACTTTCCTCAGCCATTGTTTTTTTTTATTTTTAAAGCAAAGGCTTAAAAGTTTGGTCTATATTACATGGACTAAGGTGTAAACAAATTAATGGTGGTCTGCATCTCTATAAAGTGTCTTGAAGGACTTGAGTGGGAAGGCACTTACGAGTTCCTTCCCTCTGAACATAATGGCCCTGCAAGGCATTTCCAGTGGGATACATAAAGCTCTAGGGGGAAGTTGTCTCTAGGTATCTTAATTCGCCATATATCTAATAGCAATAATGACTGTCTTCTGGTGTTCAGAGAATTATAAGAATGAGGAATCCTTTACCTCTAGAAAGATGTTTGCGACACTGTTAGGTCTCGACCTGGTAATCTTTTGCAAAAACATTTAGGCTGGGAATATCCATCTGTTGTAACTTTAGTTGGATATTTAATCTGATGCATCTATTTAATTAAAAAAAAAAAACCAGACAAAACCCAGAGCTTCTTTAATCTCATCCTGTGGTCACTTTTTTAACGGTTACTCTGTGCAGCAGCTTTTTAGGTAATGGTAAATTGAACTTCACTGATTAACTCATCCTAGATGCCTATTTTTGAAATACCAAAAATTAGATGGAATTGCCAGTTTGTACTTGCTTGAATTTAATTAATCTAGGGTTTGTTTCTTAAGAGCATTGATTAAGACTCATTGTTCTAGCCATCTTTCATTTCTGCTGATTTCTGCTTACCCTGAGAAGTTTAGCACTCATTCTTTATTTTCTTCTCTTTTGCAGCATTGTGTGGAGGAGAGGACAGTTTCTTATGTGCCAGTGGAATCTGCATCCCAGGGAAGCTGCAGTGTAATGGCTACAATGACTGTGATGATTGGAGTGATGAGGTCCATTGCAGTAAGTTTGTTAGACCTTGCACTATTGCACTGAAGCACTGCACTCCTTCAGGGAAGCCTAAAAGCTGTTTCTCTTGGTACAGAATGGAAGCTTTGCATAGTATTTGAGCATAATTGGTATTTAGATTCTCAGTTGCCATTGAATGTGTTTACCTTTGCTCACTCTAGTCACAGCATGTATTTTTAATCTAACAAATTTTGTGCCTGGTAGGAGATTCCGTGATTTCTGCAAAAAGCCATGAGAAAATAAGGGAATATTTGGGGCTTTTTATTTATTTATTTTTTAAATGGATCAAAAACATTTATCAGAAGAGCACTTCTGATAATAAACTGAAGGTTGTCAGTTGTGTCTTTTTCCCAGTCCTTGGCACTGATTCTGGAGCAGATGCAAAACCATCTGTTTAGAAAGTTATCTTGGTCTCAACCCTGGATGTGGTTTATTAATAAATCCCAGTATATGGTGCAGTAGAAAAGAAAAAAAAAACAAACCATGCTTAATACCTCAATTTCTTACTTATTTCTTTGTGGTACTGTGCATCTTTAGAGCTCCTATGTGTTTTTCTGTATTGACAAAAATATCCTTGGACTACTACCTTTGGAAAAACTCAGCAAATGTACAGTAGGAAAACAATGAAAAGGGAAAGAAAAGGAAAAAGGAAAACGTGGAACAATGACTGAATAGAGACTATAGTAGGACATGATGGCACAAAACAGCACTGTGCATTCAGACTTTCGAAAATGTCAGACCTGGGGTTGAGTTCCAGACTCTGCAGTTTACACTGGCCCCAGAAGATCTGTTCGTCTTGGTGATTTAAGAGCCTGGGCATTCCAAGACTCACAAATCTGCTTTTGAGGAAGTTGCTGATAGATTTTATCTGGAATACTCCAAGGAATAAATGATCGCTGCAGTTTCCTCCTGGTCTCAATATGAATAAGTCTAGAGCTTGCTTTATCTTTAATAGCCTACAGTTTATTTAATGGAGGTTGATACAATTTTGATTACATAAAAAATACGATATGTTTTTATCTGAATTTTTCCTGTCAAGTTTTTAATGTAAATCAAAGGATTAAAAAATGCCTATGAGAATATGTCTCTTGAGTTCTATTAGAAATGGGAAAAGAAGAAATTAGTAATATAACAATAAAAGTATTACAAGCATGATAAATTTCATGAGTTAAGATTACCTCCAAAAGAAAGCTTGTGTGTTAAATGATACAGGGTTTATAGGCAGATGATGTCTTTTATTAGCAGTTGTTGAGAGGGGGTGGAGGTCAAATATGACCTCATTGAATTGCACAGCAGAAATAGAAAAACTGAAGGATGACTTACTTGCCTGAAATCTTGTCTGATAAAAGGTGCCGTGTTTCCAGCAGCCGTTGCCCCTCTTAAATTCTTGAGTTACTCCACAGAATACTTTGGGTTGGAAGGGACCTTTAGAGGTCCTCTAATCCATCCCCTGCAGTAAGCAGGCATGTCTTCAATTAGATCAGGTTGCCCAGAACCACATCCAGCCTGGCTTTGAATGTCTCCAGGGATGGTGTATCTACCATCTCTCTGGGCAACCTGTTCCAGTATTTTACAACCCTCACTGTAGAAAAGTGGGGGATTGGAGTAGATGACCTTTGGCGATCCCTTCCAATCCTAACTATTGTATGATTCTATGCTCTGGTTGCAGCACTCCTGATCACTTGTGCTCCCTAGGCTGCTTTTGATAGGTGTGGGGTCGGCTGTGCTTTCTCTGGCAATGCTCAGGTGTCAGTCAGCATCTCCTGTGAGAGCTGCTGGCTCCTGGCAGATCTCTGCTCCCCTGGTGTTTCTCTGCTTCAGGAAACCTCCCTGTGTGCCAAGATCTACCACTCCACTGTGGATCAGGCCAGGTCTGGAGCAGCTCATCTCAGTGACTGACCGCAGTTAGAGGAATATTTGTACCAAACCTCATTAAGGCATGGAAATACACCATTAAGATGCTCAGAATAGCATCTTTGCTGTTACAGTGTACCGGTTGATTTTGTTGCCAAGTAATAATCCTAAAATGTTTTTGGCACAGCAGTGTTTTATTCCTGGTTTAAATTAAACACACTTTTAAAGGTGCGTTATTTGGGATATTTGGGTTGGTTTTTCTTATCTTCCTTCTTCAAAGTGCTACAAAGAAGAGGCTTTCGAGCATCCTGGCAGTTCATTTCCCCTTTTATGACAAAGGGCACAGTGACATGGGAAGGCAGCTATGTTCTTGGTCTTATTGGAATTAAGAGGTTTCTTCTTCCACTGAGCTAAAAAAAAAAGCACAATTACTAAACTTCCATTAATGAAAAACAAATGGCAAAAATTACTGTTAACTCTAAAAATACATTTTCTTCAGGTCCAGACGGTGTATGCAAGTTATAAGCGTATGATTAGTTAGAAGAGTCTGTCATCTTTGGCAGTGTTCAAGGCCAGGTTGGACAGGTTGTTAAGCACCTGGTCTAGTGGAAGGTGTCCCTGCCTGTGATGGGGGGTTGGAACTAGATGATCCTTTCCAACCCTCATCATTCTATAATTCCTGTAGGAATCATTATAAATAACTGAAGGTTACAATGAATTAATAATTAATTCTATTAAATTATTATTTTTTTAATTCTTAAAACACTTGTCCTTCAATCAAAGTATAGGCCATCAAATTTAATTCTTATCCTAGGTTTATTCATAAGGTATTTCTGTTCAGTTTGAAGAGTTCAATACCTTTAGCAGTGACTGGCATTTCCGTAATAATGAGAATATTCAGTACTCCACAGAATGTAGTTGCTATTCGCCATTTAATTATTAAACAGTTGGCAATATCTGAGAAAGAAAGCAGAATTTTGAATTTTTAGGCTTTGTTCTGTTTTGTACAAACTGAATTGTGACTCTTAGTGCTTACACACAGCTTGCCAGTGTTTAGTGGGATCCAGAACAACACACAGAAAAGTTGTTCCCTTCTTATGAAGTCCAAACTGTATTTGCTTATAGGAAAGTTTTACCTAGCATGGAATGAAATTTGTTTTTAGATTTTGCTGTTAGCCAGGAGGATGGGGGTAATATAGAGCATATGAAACAAAAGCAGCATATTTAGCTTAGAGTAAGGAGCATGAATACACTAAAGAGGATAATTAGGTATAAACATATGGCTCACTTCTAGACTAATTTCTACTCCATTGGTTGCTGGAAGCTCTTGTCTGCATGAGAATGGTAAACAAAGACTGTGGGTAATATAGATGGAGAAAAATATTTGGACTCTGTGTTCTAGCAAACAAACTTACATAGCAATAGGTAGTTTAAGACAAAAAATTACACAGAAAGGCAAGTATTTCTGCTGCTTGAGTCTTGTGAAGAGACCACATGAGACTCTTCATGTTGGCCAGCATGGTGAGGAGAATCTTCATGTTACAATTACTTCCCAACGAGATTAAAAGGCTCTTAAACTTAAAAGGCCAAGCTTTATTAGAATGCAAAAGAAAAAGAAATAACCCTCTAAGAGGAAAAAAAAAAAGAAAACTCTTCACAAAAGAAAACTGAAAGAAGCTTGATAAGGCAGAATAGAAATGGATTTGCAGACAAAACTGCCTTTGCTGACTGTGGCCTTGAAGGTTTTGTCTTTGGGCTTGGTTTCAGCCAACTTAGGAACTTTCTTTTTCTCAGCATATTTGATTCTGGCTTTTTTTTCCCTTGGTAAGTTTATCACAGTGAAGCCCTGTCCATGTGTTTATTTCCTGTTCTTTCCAGCTTTGTTTCAGTCTCTGATGTGCTTTAGGTTTACTTGCTGAACTCTCGCTCTACCTCTTCTACTCTGTAAATGCTGTAACATAACATAGAATTGCATGCAAACAGGTAAGTTTCTCAGGGATGACAATAATGGTGCTGATGTTTTGGGGGCAGACATAGATTTCTCTCAGCTGCACACTGTATTTGAGTTACAATAATTCACTCCGATATATGTTAATGAGATGGGTTGAAAATTGAGGTGGATTGAAAACTGGATGAATGCTTGGGCCCAGAGGGTGGCAGAGGCGTGAACTTTACGAATTGCAATATAATATGTACAACAGTCTGGTATAAATTATTGAACTTCATGCTTTGCTTGAAATCAGATCATTCAAATTAATCATTGTTTCTGTAGGAAATGAATGTTACAAAACTGAGTGGGTAACCTCAGTAAGGCCATATGTATCCTAAAAAACTTATTTTACTCATTTGCACTCAATCTCATTGGCCCCTAGTATACACACAAGTGGTCTGGCCAGAGTCACTTGTCTGACAGCGAAACCCACTAGGTTTTTGTGTCCTCATAATGTTTTGTTTGACAGCAATAGTTTACTCTTACAACAAACATTTTGCAGTCTTAACAGTCCTGTATCATCAGGGTTGTTCTTGATCTTTGGGTTGACTGCACCCTCGGTCAGTTTGCAGATGACACCAGATTGAGTGGGAGTGTTAATCTGCTTGAGGGTAGGAAGGCTTCACAGAGGGATCTGGACTGATGAGCTGGATTGATGGGCTGAGGCCAATTGTGTAAAATTCTACAAGGCTACATGCTGGGTCCTGCACTGGGTTACAACAACTCCATGCAGTGCTACAGCCTGGGGAAAGCTGCCCCACAGAAAAGGACCTGGGGGTGTTGGTCAACAGCTGCTGGGCATGAGCCAGCTTGTGCCCGGGCATCCAAGAAGGGCAACAGCATCCTGGCCTGTACCAGCAATAGCGTAGCCAGCAGGGCCAGGGCAGTGATCATCCCCCTGTACTTGGCACAGGTGAGGCTGCACCTCGAATCCTGTGTTCAGTTCTGGGCTCCTCACTACAAGAGAGACATTGAGGCGCTGGTGCAGGTCCAGAGAAGGGCAACAAAGCTGGTGAAGGATCTGAAGCACGAGTCTGATAAGGAAAGGCTGAGGGAACTGGGGTTGTTTAGTCTGGAGAAGAGAAGGCTCAGGGGGACCTCACTGCTCTCTACAACTACCTGACAGGAGGTTGTAGTGAGGTGGGGTTGGTTTCTTCTTCCCAGTAACAAGGGACAGGGCAAGAGGAAACAGCCTCAAGCTGTGCCAGGGGAGGTTTAGATTGGATATTAGGAAAGATTTCTTCACCAAAAGGGTTGTCAAGAGTTGGAACAGACTGCCCAGGGAAGTGATTGTGTCGCCATACCTGGGGGTATTTATAAGACATGTGAATGTGGTGCTTAGGGATGTGATTTAGTGGTGCTCTTAGCAGTGCTAGGTTAACGGTTGTACTCAATAATTTTGAGGGTCTTTTCCAACCTAAATGATTCTGTTTGGATTCTTGTTTATTTATCTTGTGTCATGCATCTTTTTGCTGCATGATTATTCAAGTGAAATCACACTTACAATGGTCTGTAGCAAGTAATATTTAGCATTCCTTTAAATCCTGGTCTGCTCTTGCTTCTGGCACCTTCGTGCACACATATATTTCCTATTTATTTAATATTAAGGTTAATATTTTTTTATCCATCTCTGAGTTTCTTCCCCCATTTTTGTTACGAAAAGACATCTGCAGTAATAGCAAAGGAGCTTGCTTTGTCTACTGCTTCAGTGTCAATTCCATAACCTGGTGGGTGCAAATGCTGTGATCATCTCCTAAGATGACAGGATGAGGTGACGAAATGAAGCCCATTCACCTCAGTATCATTGGTTTTGAAGGCACTACTCAATCAGGTTCAGTTCATAATTCAAGATTAAAAAGAAGTAAGTGTATCCAGAGTCTCAAAATACAGGACTTCTTATATTTGTTTTAGATATTACTAGATTGGAGAGGTGTCCTTGGATTTTAGTTATGAGATGATATACATTAGGGACAGAGTCATCTGTCCCTGTACAGGTGACTTTATCTGAGCTAAATGTCTAAACTGGCTGTAAGGAAAATCAGCCAAGGGAAACAAACACTTCTGATGCATGATTTGTCTGATTTGAAGCAGGTAATTTAGGTGGCCTGTGTGCTTTAGAAACAAAGTGATGTAGATATCTAAAGTTACATAAGTGAATCTTGCAGCTGTGCCTCCTTAGTTTTAATGTTGAAAATTGTATGCATTATGAAATGCAGAAGTCTCTGGTTTTAATCTTTTTCATATTAATAATTCTTGCTAGAATCTCCTTTCAGGATTCTGAATCAAGAAACTAATCACATGATGCGGTCCTTTCTTTTCCTGGCTCTTGACTTGCATTTTTCTCTTCTTCCCTTTGATGGGCCATAATAAGTATGCAGGCAATAGTTAGGCTTTAGAAGAATCCATCCCTCTTTTTGAACGTATAGTTTAATTTACTTAGCTGTGTCACTACTTTCGCAGCTGCAGCCGAAAACTGATATTTAGGATTTCACCATGTTTCCTGCACCATTTAGTCTGTGACTTTGTGCAGTGTAGGTTGCCAACTGAGGAATCAGAATTCAGCTCAGCCAGCTATCACATAGGAATCTGAAAAGGAAAGAAGCTGTAACAGAGATCTACAAATGCATAAATTATCAGTGCCAAAACTTGGGTCTGTCAGAAGGATCCTGATGAACAAGTTTTACATGTAAGGTACCAAATGCAACAGGCTCTTACATCCCTCTGGCTGCACTTATATGCACACTTTCTTAATACATACACCTGCTTCCTCTTCCTTCCTTTGTGACTTTCTCAGTCATACTTCTCTTTCACCAAGGGTGAACAAGATGAAGACCATTTTGGTAATAAAATACAAATGAAACTGTTTACACACGTGGGCCACTGCATGCCACACCCCAGGGTAGAATGTCTTGTTTAATTAAGGTCTTTCTTACTCCTTGAAGTGACACAAAATGTACATTGAGTCTGCACATCTGTCTTTAAACATACATCTTTAAAATCTTTTCATCTTTTAATGTGAAATCATGAGTGTTGGGCTGAGGTGATTCACGGTCAGAAAGACAACATGATGCAATAGTGAAGTGGTGAAAACAGGGTATGCATGAGTAGAGATTGAAGGGTTGCAGAATGCAAAGGTTTGACCTGGGTTTATTTGTGTTTTGTGGAAAGTACAATAGGAATTAGTATTTAATTGTATGAAAACTGAGTTTGTACCATCATTGTCTTTTACAAATGGCAGCTGCAATGTGCCCGTCTTATTCTGATAGAAGAAACTAGCTACCCCATATAATATATTATGGCCAATATCTTGAAGAAAATGTATGTTAAGACTGTTAGATTTTCATCAAGTGAATCTTACTTCCTTGCAAGCAAGTTTGGAATTTTTTTGTTTACCCTATCAGTGTAGGCAGGAGAGCTGCCATACCCTAAAGGACACTGTGCAACTACAGAGGTATGAATGTAAACAGGAGTGAGGGTATGGATGGAAATTAAACAATAAACTTACCCAGAAGAAACAGTGTGAAAAAGACAGCTTTGTTTTATTTACATGAGGAGCAATACAAATACAGAAATTGTCAGTTACCAACTGGTTGGTAAGGATAAAGATTGCCAGAGTACTTCATGCCATTGCAAGCTCAAAACAGATAATGCTTAGAATTTTACTTTCAGCGGGCTGTTGTTCTGCTGAAAGGGTTCTGTTCTGAAACTAGAACTTAAATATTTTCAGTTAGTTTGGGGTTTTTGGTATTTACTGTTCTATGCCTTTTGCTCTTGTAAAGTTGAATTAACTATTGACTACAAAGCTTATGGTTTAGCCATATTATATTACATTATGCCCTGAAACATTGTCCTTTGCATTGTGCTGTAAATGTTGTTTATACTTTCTAAGATGATGTGAAACTTGTAGAAAACACAAATGCTTCTGTGGGGGAGTGGAAGAAGTGATTCGTGGTCAGGTTCTAGAACTAAGGGTGGTAAAACCTTGAGAAACTTAGAGCACTCACCTAGGAGGTGGAACACTTGTCTGACATTGATCTGGGGGGATAGAAACCCCACTGCACTTTCTGAGAGAATGCTGCACTTTACAGTGTGTAATATACTTCGAAGGACGCCTGTCTTTCAAAGTGGTACCACTGTGCAATCTTGAACACAGGAGTCACATGCCAAGAGGAGAAAAACAAGGGGTAGCATGATTCTGTTGTTTTAGTGGTGGAGCATCTCAGCTGAGGGGAAAGTCTTGTGCCTTGTTCCACTGCCTGCTCTTGGAGCTTTCTCTGTATGTTTTCCCAGGAAAGAGCTCATTTAAAATGCCCACTTATCCCAGTAAGAAAGGGCACAAAGAACTTCCTTGGTTCCACTGGCATAGCTTCAAAAGGAAGACAGGGTGGTCCAGATAGCTGGTCTGTATCCTGGTATTCTCCCTGGAAAAGCCAGGTGTGAAGAAAAAGCTGAGAGTTAAAAAGTTTTTACTAATGGGACCAGGCACTGCCAACCCTATTTTCTCTTCTCCCTCCTTTCTTAACTACTACAAGTTAAATTCCATGTTTCTATCAAACATTCTGGATATTCTCAGAGAATATTTATCAGGGCTTTACTGAAGGACTCAGCCATGGAAAGAAAGGCTAAACCCACCTAGGGCTGACAGTGCAAAGAATTCTTTGATCAGACAGCATCAGGCCAAATTCTGCATAAGGCATAAAACTCATTCAAAAACATTGGAAGATCAAAGGCAGGCTAAAAAACATGTTCTGGGGATCCTGATTTTGCTGATAGAAGCTTCAGCTTCACCTAATAGCTGCATCAGGTTCTCAAGACTGTCCTAGTAATCTAACTGATGAAACCCACAGCCTTACTTGAGAACTGTATGTGTATAAATATAATTAATCCTTTTGGTCCGTATGTGTAAACAGAGCGCTTTCGCCTCACGGCATTGATCAAAAAAGCAATTGATAATAAAAATGTCTAAAAATTGCTTTTCATCTTTCTTCTTCCATATTAGATTCTAATAAACTGATGCACATTGGGTATTAATGCATACGTGTAAATTGGGGTGTATCTTTAGCCAATTCTGATTTAGTCAATATATTCATAGCTTATATGAATGTTCCAAAGTCATGTTAACATTTACAAAAATTTGTTTTGTAGACTGCAGTGATGATGTATTTCGCTGCGACACAGGAAAATGCCTAAATTATACGTTTGTTTGCGATGGATATGATGACTGTGGAGACCTTAGCGATGAACAGAACTGTGGTAAGTGAAAGTTTTATGCTTTTCTAAAGTCTTTAAAATACCAGTATTGCCTAAATCAGCAATCTTGTTCCTTAAACTGTTGAAAGAGTAATATACCCTGCTGTTACTCTCTTTGGGCAAAGTAGAAACAGCTCACAAATTTTATGTGCCAGTTGTAAAGTTTCGAAGGAGAGTTGTGGGTCAGTCAAGATTTTGAAGGTAGTGGTATTTTGAGAAGATACTGTGATTCATTCACAATTTGTTTTAAACTAGTTCAAGATGTTATGTTTGCTTTCTTGCTAACATGGCTGAATTTAACTGAGGTTAAAGCAAACTGTAAGAGCTTACACACTAGTGATAGCAACTGTTTTGTAGCTGAACTGCCTTTACATAAGCTTCAGAGTGAACTTGCATATTTTGATGATCAAATTATGTTTCTTTCAAATTTTGCTTTCAGTCAGCTTTGTATGTTCTGCCGCCTTATATTTGTCTTTCTACTTACACTTAAATTTCGTAGGAAAAAGCTGAAGTTTTGCCATAAAAAAGAATAATTAGCACATGTAACTATTACAAGACTTTGAAAGCCTTAGTTTTTTTAACTTTTGCTCCTGGTACTACACCTAAGACAAATTAAGTGCTCTAAAATGGCTGTTTAAAATTTGAAGTATTATTTCTCACTTTTTTTCTTCTGCTTTTCTCACTTTTTTCTTTTGCTTTTCTAAGGAAAATCACAGGGAATTTCAAAACTAAAAATCAATGCACATTTTTTTCTGATAGTTGTTTTATGTTTCTTCTCCAAATTAAACATACTCTAAGACTCCAGGATCTTTCACTACTTTTTGTCAGTTTTGGTTGTTCCTTTTTGTTTGTTTGTTTGGTTTTTTGTTTGTTTGTTTGTTTTTCATAAACCATCTTTGATTAAAGACTTTTCTGAATGTTTATCTAACTCCTACCATTGCTATCTTGAGAGAGGGTTTTTCTTATATAGAATATTTAAGTTCTAACTTTTTGTACAGGTTATAAATGTGTCTCATATCAGATTGTCTACACTCCCTGTTTATTTTGGTGTAACTTCAGGCTGCTCAAAAGAATGCTTTTATTTATTTGTGGAAGCATTTAGCTAGGAAAATAAGATGAAGATCGGAATAGTTTCCTTGTAGATCATTCTCATGAAAAATTCTGAGTATATGCAAAAAAAGTTTCTGATTAAGTGCTAGATATGGCAAATGAAACTTTTTTTTTTTTTACTTCATAGTAAAAAGATAAATGTAGGGAATGTTTTTCCCTGATGGCAACTGGAAATGTTGGCTAACTGAAAGGCATTTCATTAAATGGGAATACAGAAGATCATTTAACCCAAATCTTAGAAATGTGTTTATTTGCAAATGGGAACAACTGTCCACCTGAGAGAAGGAGTAAGTGCAACACTATCTATATAGGCAATAGAATTCAGAACATATGTAACTACCATCTGCCAAAAAAATCTTCAGGAACAGAAAAATCTCATTGCATTTTACAACTTCAGAATGGCTCATTGGTAAGACTGATTATAGGCATAGGACAATTGATCAAAATCACAAAATACACAAATTGTAGCTCATCATCCTTTTTTTCGTTTTTTTTTGTCCTCACATTTGAATTTTAATTAGATTGTAATCCAGTGACACATCATCAGTGTGGAGATGGGAGATGTATAACTGCTGATTGGGTATGTGATGGCGACCATGACTGTATAGACAAATCAGATGAAATCAACTGCTGTAAGTCCCTTTAATTTCTAAATCAGTTTTTTATTTCTTTGAAAATAATGTAAGATAAGTAGTATACTTACTTACTACTTGTAAGGCACAACTACAAGTTTATTTGATTTGAAAAGTTTGCACTCGATAAATGTCCCTACTGGAAGATGACTGCAGCAAATTAAACATTTGTTGCCATTGTTAAAAACTCCCAGCATTGCCTTGTGTTTCAGCTTGTTAATTACAGAATTACTTTTTTGTTAATTGTGATGTTCCCCTTAAAGAATAATGAATGAATGTATATAATCTCTTTAAACTGTAGGCATTCTTAGTTTGTGACAGCTTTTTCATGTGTCTGTATGCAACCTATCAGAGCTTGTCAGAGTAGGGACTTCTCTCTTCTCCAGTGATAATGGTATATATCTGCAAAACAGCTACCCTAGTATATTGCCAAGGTTGCAAAATCAAGCCTTGGGGACCTAGCATATGTTTTAATGTGATTAAAGTTGTCATAAGAGATACGCTTATACTGCTTTGATTCTTGCTGCCATTCAGTGCTTAACCTTGCAACCAGTATCCTAGAATTTTCCCTGAAACATAAGAATCTATTCTGAATTAAAGAATGTAAGTAAGTGGGCTAAGAAAAGATGACAATTTTTTAGTTGAGTAAAAATGTTGCTTTTGTTGGTTTGTAGTAGCTGTAAGCTATTGAAAGCATAGCCTACATACAACGAAAAATGTCTTCTAGTGACTTTCAGTGCTAAGCAGTGTTATTAGCTCCTCCTGAAATAACTTCAAGGTAATGTTCAAAAATAATTAAGACCTTCATTAATCTAAGTTAACCAGTGTATCATCATTTTTTTCTCTCTAGCGTGTCGCAGTCAAGGTCTGGTGGAGTGCAGAAATGGGCAGTGCATTCCTAGTGCATTCCAGTGCGATGGAGATAATGACTGTAAAGATGGAAGTGATGAAGAAAACTGCAGTGAAAGTAAGGATATCGCCCATTTGACTGCTTTTACAGAACCTACCATTGACGACTTTGTTCTGAAGTGTTTTAGCTAAAGCTGTCTGACATTTACTTTCATTCCCTTTCAAATAACACTTGCTAACATTCGCTGGTGTCTGCTTTCACGCAGGAATTTGTAAGTGGAGCTTTATTAGTTCTTAAAAATATAAAAAGTGAAGGAAATGGAGGTGATATTTAGTGTAGGTTTTGGTTATCTGACATGATGAGCTGTTACTTAAAATAAATTGATGTGTATTCACATTGTCTACAGCAATTAGAGGCTACTATCACTGGAATTGGTGCCATTTGAGAAGGAATCTTCTCATGAAAATTATTTTTTCTTCAGTACTTGGGAATCAGAGAAAGGATGTTTTCCTAAATAAATTAATGATTTAGTGTGACTAAGGAAAAATGTGTGAAACTGTAAGTTTTCACAGCTACTTAATAGCTGGCTCATGGTGGTTTATATGAAAGAAGAGGAAACCAGGCAGTTTCCTGAGCCCCAGAACATGTTTCCCCAAAGACTTGTGTCCTGTGGTACATTTTGACACTCGGAAAGAAATGTTGTAATGTTGTGAAGGTTTCAGTATTTGAGGATATTTTTTCACGTGTAAGTCTCTTGTTTATGGTAAGGTAGGTTCAGATAGCAGCCTTTCCTTCAATGTGGGAATTATTAATGACATACTCTTTTGATTTTCATTTTTAAAGAACTTAGTTAACTTTATGTAGAAAACTAAAGTTGTCAGATGTAGTGGTAATAAGACAACCTATTCACAAGTTACTAGAGTAGAACACACCCGTTATCAGAAGATAAATACACAGTTGGTTCTGTGATCCCTTCAAAAGAGAGAGTAGAGTGTGTTTATAGAAATTCAGCATTGACTGTGCTTGAATCAAAAGTCTACATTGCAGCAAAGGAATTTTAAAGAGTTGAGAAACTCTTCCCCTGTGGGATAAGAAGGGGTTGGAGGAAACTAAAAAATTAATTTTAATGTAATTATTTGTAATAATTTTAGAATTTAAGAAGTTTTCCCTATTTTTAAAGTTAAATTTTGCAGTCAGCTGCACCTGTGAAATAAGAGAGTCGATTGCTACAGCTAAAGAAAGTACCTCTATTGCTTCAATATATAACATGTATGAAGGGAAGTAAATCCATATTAATACACTGTCAGTTCTTTGGGATGAGGCTGTTGTCAAGATCATTGAAACAAGATGTTTCTTAAGCATCTTCTGTACACCAATATAAGGATGCCATGACTGAATGATTAATGTTCAATAATAATCAATTGTGTAATGCAATACAAACACTAAGTAGTAGTTGCAATAACCCATTTTAAAGAGGGTGAGATGATGAAATCCAAACTGTTCAATCTCTGTGTACAGAATAGTAAATTAAATGAGTGCTTTTGCAAAAGTCACATTGAAGAGAGAATTTAATGGTTTGGAAAGGAGCTATCACCACTATGACACAGAAAGAAGTCCAGGGATTTGCCAGCAAAACTAACTACCCAGGTAATATGTTCAAAAATGTTTTGATGAAATGCTGGTTTCAGTTGCTCTGAATTCCATTTTTAGGACCATAGCCTTTTTGGGTTTCTTGTTGTTGTTTGTGTTTTAACCAGCCAAAGAAAGACAATGGCACTTAAGCTTTGATGACCTTTCTTCAGGAAGATTTTTATTGTTCACCGAAACAATCATAAAATAAGAAGATCAACTGAATGGCACTGAGGAATGATTCCCAGAAAATATTCTCTTTCAACTGAACCTATTGTTCCTTGCAAAATCTGATTTATATGACCTTTCATACTTTGCCGCAGAATTGTGGTAAATGGCTTTCAGAGATCCATACTGCTCTATCAGAAACTGGGATATAAAGTCTTATTTTAAGTATATGGGTAAAGAAAAGTGACATGTGGACACTCCTGCACACTTTTTTTTTTTACAACACTTTCTTGCTGCACTTGAAATGCTGTAGGGTGCTTAATTATGTAAAGTAAGTGCTTAATTGTAATGTAAACTCTGCATTTTCTCATTGTTACACTCCAGTAATTTTTATTAGTCTGGTAAATAATTAGAATAGTAAATTTCTGTTTTCCTCAGGTCAAACCCTCTGTCAGGAGGGAGACCAGAGATGTACTTCCTGTCCTGATCCCTGTGGAGCTTCTCTCTGTGAGATGAGAAACAGCCAGACAAACTGCAGTAAGTAGGTCACATGCTTTGTGCTGTCACTGTTTTGGGGTGGTTTAGAGTATAATGAGGATACGCAGGGTAGGACATGGTAAATAATACTTCAATTTACTTTAATTTGTGTAATGATTAAGTATTGAAAAGGGCAAAGTTGAAACAAAAGTTCCATCATAACTTTTTATTATTGATGTACTTAGAGATCCTGATAACATTTGACATTGAGATATTTTCCCTTCTGTGAATTTTTGATACGTTCTTAAAGGCTATTTACAGTTGTGCTTCTTAACATCTACTGACATTCAGTATTTACATGAAGTAACGCACAGTGTAAGTGTAAAGCAGAAGCTTCTGGTTTAATTTCAATATACAAGAAAACATGATGCTGTGTTTAGTAGTCTGGAGAACTTTTAGCCCTTTTATGAAGGAATAGTTTTGATATTCAAACTGGCAAAACTACTTATTCTTCTGATCAGTACATATTGTATGATATATGATATAAAGCAGCCTTCCAGTGATATTCCTCACTGGAAACTGAGGCTAAAAAGACAGAGAGTACCTTTGTCTTTTCTGTGTATCTTGTAACTAGCTCCACTGCCACAATGAGCAGCAGACCTACATTCTTGCCCTTTACATTATCCGGTAGTTTCAACTCTAGCTGAACTTTGGCTTTTCTAACTCCATTCTTGCTTGGGAAATTTCTCTATGTTCTGCTTCAGTGCTGCATCCCCTTTTGTCTTCTGTGTATTTTAATGTGTTTGAGCTTGGTCAGGAGAGTCACATTCAGCCAAGGTGGTCTTATGATGCACTTTCTCATAGAATCATCTTGACTTGTTTTGCATTGGAATGGACTCCTGCGCTCTAAGGAAGCTCTGCATTAAGACCAATTTGCTGTCCTTCAAGCAGGTATCAACATGAATAAAACTCTCATAAGTACCAGGCCTGCAATGAGGAGGCATCCTCAGCTCTCAGGAAGGGTTCATCTACCTCCTCTTTTTGTTAAAGGTGGTCTGCAGCAGATGCTTGTCATGTACATCACCTGTGTAGATCTGTCCTTTAATCCATAATCAAACTGTTCAGGTAAGAAGGAGCTTTCTAAGGTGATTGGAGTAGTAGGTGTTGAGGATTTTTACTTGCTTGTTGTGAGCCAAACCAAGAAATATCAAACCTCAAGAAATATTTGGAGAGGGTTATGAAATGGGAAGGAAAGCATCCAAATAACACAAAGCTAACAAAAATACACTTATGTTTTTAAAAGCTTGTATTAAAATCTTAATTTTTAAAAGAATATTTTTTTTGTCGTTTTTGAAATCTCAGGTATCTTCATTGAATTCTCTCAGTCATTTTCTCATCTGTGTCTTACAATATTATCTCCTGTGAGAGGTTATCCCTCTCCTGGTGAAAAGGGAGCAATGTACGTGAGATACATACACTAAAAAAAATGAGAAATGAAACATGAGATATCACAACAGATCAAATTACTTTGGTTGTTGACCACATCTGCAGTTCCTGCTGAAACCCCTTGAAACCGTAGGTGTCTGGCATCTCCACAGAAAGCAGTTCTTCAAGTAATCTTTCCTTATCTTTGGTGAGACTTGAAGGTCATATTTTCCTGATCTTTTAAGGTCAGAATAGACAAGTAATGATTGAGATGTAATTGCTGACTTAAATAACTCCACTTTTTAGCTAGTCACAAATTTAAATGGGTGTGATAAGTTTGATTCTCTGTGGGCTGAATGCTCATGGGAGTGAAGGATATTTAATCTCAGATCTCTCTGTCTGCCGGAGAAGCATCAGCTTTATCATCCTGAGCCTTTAAGAACAGGCGTTGCCTCTCAGTTTCTCCATGTGAAGGTCAGCTTTGTTATTTGAGTGTTACTGGCGTTGCCACAAAGCTGTGGCTTGCCCAGGAATGGGGCTTCCATATTTCTATTTATTGTTTCAAAGTTTTACTCATAATGCTTCCAAAAGTTGGCAGGCATGGCACTAAACCCTGGTTTATATGTTTAAAATGGTAGTAACTTTACATTTACTCAGGTCAAAAAAAGACAGTATTTTGTAATTGTATTTATTTTTAAATACTTACAGCTTAAACTGCTTAGTAAAGACCATGTAAAATGTATCTGATGTATTGGGACAGAAACAACATTGGATTCACAGCTGATGGCTGTGTAGTCACCAGTTGTCCATAAGACAGGTCTTCTGGGTGGCAAAAGACACCAGCAGCAGCCTTACTCAACAAGTACAAAAATACATAAATACCCACAGCAGCCTCCGGTTCTTACCTGCTCAGGGAGCAGTTCTGTCTTAAGCAGATTACCTTTCATAATGAGCAGCTACGGCCTTCTAAAAGGCAAGTCTTTCGAGCAATGTGACTCAATTCAGTTGCTCTCACAAAAAGAGAGAGCTGAAACTGTACTTTCTTTCTTGGACTCATCTTTCTTGTGGATAAATCAGTATGAGAATGACTGTGGTACAGAACAGTTTGTCCAAAATCTTTTCTGAAAAATGCAAAATTTTATATCCCATTGTATGTATTGGAAAGTAATTTTGGAAACATTTGAGTGGCTGGCACTATGTTACAAGACAGTGAAGAACTTTTTTGATGTGTGATATTTGAGTTCTAAAACAATGTTCCTATTCCATGTCATAAGAAACCCCAGAGCTTTTTAGTGAAGATGCTTCTTTGTCATATTATGGGCAACAGTCCATAGTTCTCAACAGGAGTAATACATAATCTGAATTAGATTTGCAGATCATCTCTCTCCTATTCTGGTCCAGTAAATATTTAATTGTCTATACACAATGGAACAGCAAGAGAATTTGGGAGAGGTTTTTCTTGCATAACATCTGGAAGTAATGTCTTTTTTCATGTTATTTTTGCTGTTCATATTTTGACCAGAGATATTTCATCTTTGGTAAGACATGAGAATTGCCATGAAAAATGTCAGTGTTGACAAAGCAGTATTTTCTCACCCAAGTAACACTTTAGTTGGAAAATTCCAAAGCATAAGGCCACATTTCACAACATTGATTAAAGTAGATATTCTTCATGAGTGATAATGTCTGATCAGTTTAGTCTGGCATTATAAAGCAGTAATAATATATTTAGGATAACAGAACAAATATCCGAATGGAGAGTGTAAAGACAACAGAGGCAGGCTATTTTGGTTTTTTGGTGCTGTGTGACAGGACAGAAGGCAATGAGCACAAACTGAAACATGGGAGCACAAACTGAAACATGGGAGCACTAGGATATCTGAATATAAGGAAACACTTGATTTATTGGCAGGGTGATTGAACACAGGTTGCCTGTAAGAGGTTGTAGAGACTCCCTAGATAATCAGAAACTGGGCATGATTCTGTACAACCTGATCAAGGTGGCCATGCCTAAGCAGGGGGATTGGACCAGATGATCTCCAGAGGTCTCTTCCAGCTTCAACCCTTCTACAATTCTGTGAAATACCCCATTCACTTCTGTTACTATGTTTGGAATTAACTTCTGTATAGTAGGTAGAGCAAGTTAATACATGAAGATATTAAACCCAGGCATAATCTAATGGTTTATGAGTTTGGTTTTTTGGTTGTGGGGTTTTGTTTTGGTTTTTTGTGGGGGTTTGTTTGGGGTTTTTTGGGTTTTGGGCTTTTGGATTGGTTTCTTTTTCTTTCTTTCTTTCTTTCTTTCTTTCTTTTTTTTTTTTTAGAATGAGGTTTGGTTTTTGTTGGTTTTTTTTTTTTTTCTTTAGGATAAGATGCAAAGAAGTTTATTCATTGTTTCCTACTCATTAGCTTGTACTTATATGTACTATAAATAAAGGAGCAGCCAGATACACTGTAGGACAGATATCAGAAGGAAAGATTAACATTTGGGTTACTTGAATTCAGTCAGATGTTTCCCTGGAATGTATGTTCTGTTTGTTACTCTGCTTGTGGGTTGTAGGGAATTGGGTGTAAGAGTCAAAAGTTACTATTTCCAAACCTACAATGACATCTTTACACATAATGCAATAGAAGCTTTCTAAACACAGTGAAAAAAGGAATTGTAATCGTATTGAAAACATGTAAAGTGAAAACTTGTATCCTGCAAAGGCATTTCAGTGGACTAGATTTTCTCCTTGAATTCACCTAAATGCCTGTAAGTATGAGCCATAACAAATGAGAGAATGAAACGTGAGCATTTCTGCCATTTAGTTTCAAATGTTATGTTATACAAACACTTAAAACATTGCATGTGCTTTTGGGTCTATTTACATGGATTTCATCATGAAATACTGATGAGCATGTAATATTCTGTACACATCAAGAAAAGATGCTTACTGGGGAAAAATCAAAAGACAAAACCAAACTGATCTGGGCAACCGAAGTGTGGGAGGACAAGAAAGAGTTCATAAGGAACAGGAAATCACAGTAGTGTGATGAGGATTTTTGTAGTCTTTGAACCTCATATACCCCAAAGCTGGGACTCAGTGGTTTGAAATGACAGAAGTATGTGCAGTATGTAAGGATTTAGCAGAGAGGAAAAGTTGTATATAAAATGAACTTCATAATCTTCAGATTACAGGAAATATTAAAGAGGTTATAACAGGGAATGCCAGTGCAAGAATGACAGTTCGGCTGATCAGCTGATTAACTTACTGTTGGATCTTCTTCCTTTCAGAGGTGCAGCTATAGAATCACACAGTTGCCACAACTGGCTGGTAGATAACGTTAATCACATTAAGATACATTTGCTTTCAGAACAGAAAATATATTTGCAGTCTTTGGTAACAAGTTACTTTATTGCTGTACTTTTTTAGTACACTTTTTCATCGAAACTTTTCTGTCGTGGTGGAAAATTAAAAATTAACTATTTCTGACTACCAGCTTGAGAAGAAATACAAGAGCTATACAATATTTTATTTCTATAATAGTTGGTCAGTTTAATATGTGTTGTGATGACCTCCCTAAAAGCTGAATGACTTCTGTATATAGCTATAGTCAGTGTGATTATATGGACTTGTAGCTGTTGCATTTAGTTTGTCCTTGCTTATCATTCTCTTTATTATCAATTATGCCTTATCTGAATTTAATTATTTGCATGTAGACTGTCTCTTACTCAGTGTTTGTGCAATACATAGCATAATTGTTCTCATTCTTCCTCCAGATCTTGGGATGCAAAAAATGAAATAAAAAAACCTGCCTTCTGCTTTCTATACAGAGAAATTGTGGAGTTTCTGTCATTAGAGATTTTTCAAGACCCAGCTGAACAAAGCTTTGAGAAACTTGATCCGTCCTCAGAGCTTACAAAGCTTTGAGTGGGACATTGGACTGGAGACCTCCTGAGATCCCTTCCAACCCAAAGTATCATATAGTCCCAGTCTTTTTAATTTTGACAGTTGCCCTGCCAGTATGAGTTGTGTTATGGGTGCATTGCTTTATGGTATAGGAGCTCTTGAAAATTATTGGAAACTTAATTTGAAAAGAATAAATCTGTTTTTAAGGAATGGTTTATTGTACTATGTTAAAGTTAAGATGTTACTCAGGAAGTTAATGCATATTGGTAAGGGAATGTAAGTCTCTGAATAGGTTATTAGGTAGGCAGAGGTCAAACCCACCTTTCTTTACTTATATGGAGTCTTGAGCTTTGAAACTTTGTAGTTTCTCAAGCCTTTGAGGAAATCCCCTGACTGATAAATTTGTTAAATTATATCTTCTGTATTTAATTTCATCTCACACCATTTGTGTTTCTTTTTTTGTTTATTTGTTTTGTTTTGTTTTCTTTCTGTGAAAGGTCAATGTGAATCAATTACTCTGGAGCTCTGTATGAACTTGCCTTACAACTATACTTATTACCCAAACTACCTGGGACACAGGACGCAGAAGGAAGCTTCTATCAGCTGGGAATCTTCTCTTTTCCCAGCCTTGGTTCAGACCAACTGCTACAAGTACCTTATGTTTTTTGCCTGTACAATCTTAGTACCAAAATGTGACCCCCATACAAATCAGCGGATCCCACCTTGCAGGTACTATACTATACTTAATTTAATTCTTGACTAACATTGTCTGTCATATTAGCCTTTCCCAATTTTCTGTTACCATTCAGAATGCAGAAATTTTGGTTTGCAATTCCATAGAAGGTGGAAAGCCATATTTTAAAAGGTCATTAAATTCAGTTCATTACATGTGTGTATTAGTGATTTGATTAGTATCTGAAGTACTCAAAACAAGGAGAGGAATAGCAGTTCAATAATTTTCAAAATATATATATTGAATAGAGCAGACTTTTGTTTGGAAGGAACCTACAATATTCATCTAGTCCAACTCCCCGACCAATTCAGGGCTCACCAAGTTAAAGCATATTATTAAGGGCATTTTCCAAAAGCCTTTTAAATACTGTCAGGCCTTGGGCATCAACTCCCTCTCTAGGAAGCCTGTTCCAGTGTTTGACAACCCTCTCTGCAAAGAATGCTTCCTAATCTCCAGTGTAAACCTCCCCTGGTTCAGCTTTGAACCATTGCCACATGTCCTGTCACTAGATACCAGGAAGAAGAGGTCAGCAGCTCCCTCTCTGCTTCCTCTCCTCAGGAAATTGCAGAAAGCAATGAGGTGGCTCTTCAGCTTTTTCTCAGAGTCCTTATCTGCTCCTCATAGGACATTCCTTCCAGCCCTTTCACCAGCTTTGCTGCCCTCCTTTGGACTCATTCAAGGACCTTCACATCCTTCTTAAAATGTGGGTTCCAGAACTTCACCCAGCACTCAAGTTGAGGCCCTACAATGCTGAATACGGTGGGATAATGACCATTTTTGACCGGCTGGTTATGCTGTGTTTGATGCACCCCAGGGTGCAGTTTGTTCTCTTGGCTGCCAGGGAATACCGCTGAATTGTATCAAGCCTGTTGTTGACCAGGACCATCAGATCTTTTTCTCCAGGGCTGCTCTCCACCCACTACGTGCCCAATTTATACTTGTGCCTGGTGTTACTCTCTCCTAAGTGCAGAATATTGCATTTGAGCTTGTTAAATTTCATCCCGTTAATCATTACCCAATAGTGCAATCTATCTAAAGCCCTCTGCAAGACTTCTTGTCCCTCAAGAGTGTCAACAGTACCTCCCAGTTTGGTATCATCAGCAAACTTGCTGCATTCAACTCCTGCATCCAGACAATTGATAAATACATTGAACTGAACTGGCCCTAGAACTGAACCATGAGGAACGCTGCTGGTGACCAGTCACCAGTCAGATGTAGCCCCATTCACTACAACCCTTTAAGTTCTGCCCTTCGGCTAGTTGTTCACTCAGCACAATGTGAACCCACCCACCTCACAGTTGGACAACATGTCCAGAAGGTTGCTGTGAGCTTTGTACAAAGTACTGTCCATTTCTGTGTTTGATTAGAGTTGCACCACTATAAAGGGTATTTAAACATAGAATCAATTAATTTAATTTTGAACATCAGTGTTTGTAATAGTTCCTTGCATTTGTATATCACTTCAACTGTGCAAAGCCCTGTCCAAATACCATAAACAAAACTTGAAATGTTAATGCATGCTTACCTTTCTAAATTAGAGGAGTACCACATCATTACAGACTAACTTAGGCTTTCTGCTTGTCAGATTAACTTTTCTACCATCCTCATCAATTTACATGATTGTACTTTTCAGGGTTATGTTCAAAAGAGACTATGTTCTGTAAATCTTCTCACTTTGGTAGCAGCAGTTGCTGCAGATTAGGTGAGCTGGCAGAGCTCTTTGAGCAAATGGCTGCTAAAGCCTTCTCGTACTGTGTTTCTGTATCTTTTAGTGGGCCTACCCTGATGATACTGATCAATTAACATCTACTGTCTTGAAAGAAAAATGTCCTGGGTTCAGCAGTAGCAGGCATTTTTCTCCTTCTTGGTAGCTGGTGCAGCACTGTGGTTTTGACCTTCTGTCTGGGAACAGTGCTGATAACACCGATGTTTTTAGCTACAGCTTAGAATGTTTAGACTGACCAAGGACTTTCTGAGCCTCATGGTCTGCCAGGGAGGAGCGGAAGCTGGGAGGAAACAGAGACAGGACACCTGACCCAAACTAGCTGAAGAGGTATTCCATACCACAGCACGTCATGCCCAGGATGTAACGAGCAGTTACCCGGAAGGGCTAGATTCTGCTGGCGTGGGGCTGGGTATCGGTCAGTGGTGAGCCGTTGTATTCTCTTCTGTTGTTATTTCCTTTATCATTATTATAATTGGTGGTAGCAGTAGTGATTTGTGTTATACCTTAGTTAATAGACTGTTCTTATCTCAACCTGTGGGAGTTGTATT
>WYDI02038443.1:0-18596 GCA_009867235.2 Psittacus erithacus | reverse complement strand
TGCTGGCTGTCACCAAGCACCTTGTTGTTTTTCATGTGCCTTAGCATGCCTTCCAGGAGAATCTGCTCCAGGATTTTTGCCAGGTGTAGAGATTAAACTAGGCACAGAGTTAAACTAGGCTGTGCTTCTGTCTGCTGGGGTTTGTGGGGGGCAGTGATGGATTTGTCATCAAGATAAAGCTTCTCTTTGCCATGATAAATCATCAGCCCAAACTAGGAGTCAGTTAATCAGACTATTTACTTTAAAAGGCTTTGGAATGTGTCCCAAAAGCCCAATCCTAGGAATCTTTATTCAAGTAGATAGTTTTCCTGGAGTCAGTGGACCTGCTAATAAGCAGCTACTCACTTGAGTAATGCAGGATTGTGTTTTAATTCTGTAATTTGACTGCCTGCTTATGTTTAATGATGTTTCTTTGTTGGAATGATGCATTTTGGGAAGTGAGGTCAGCTGGAACATTTGTGGTGTTCATCTGTCTGCAGCCCTTGATCTTGCAATGTATCACTCCCTAAAAAAAGAAGTGATTACTCAACTGTAAATCTGAAATGGTTGGTAGTGTTAGTGGATGGTAACATACGAATATTCTCAAGTGTAGGGTGCAGAAATGATGCTCATTTCAAAACAGTAGTAGAATGTACAATATTTTCTATTAAAGATTTTACAAGTTAATACTATGTCATTGTTTGTTTAGTTTTAGGTAAGTTTCAGGTTTGGTTTTTTTTTCTATTTTAAAAAGTTGGTTTTCTCCTTCGTACAAACAACATTTCAATGTCATCTTAACTTTTTATCTTAAGTGAAAATACTTTTCGCCAGTGTTTTGATATCACTAATTTGGTAATATTATTTTTACTGTGCTCCAAAGTGAAGCATAGCTTTTATAGCCAGCAATTTAAAGCTGTATTTTCTTTTTTTATTTTGAAAACTGTCAGTGTGATTCTGTGTTACAATTCTTACTTTTCATTGATTGCCTTGGATGTTATTTTTCTCAGATTATATCAGATTCTCACAGTTTTGTTGTGGAGTATTCTGATACGGTAAAATATTATATTTGTCCCTGCCAAGTGCCTCACAATTAAAAACACAGTGGATTCTTGTGCACATTTAACATTTGTTAATCTTAACAATCACTTCAAATTTTTTTCCTGCTGGAGAGAGAGAATAAAAAATGTGAAAACACCAGAAAGGCTACATGCAAATAGCAAGACTCTTACAAGAAAAATTACAGCATCAAGCTACAAATTTACATTATCATGGCACATTTCATGAAGATCTACCCTTTACTCGTGGATCTCCTAAGGTGTATGCATAAGGAATGATTTTGATCAGGCTTGGTCAGCCTGGAGAAGAGAAGGCTTATGGAAGACCTTATGATAGTCTTCTAGTATGTAAAAGAGGCCTACAAGAAAGCTGGAGAGGGTCTTTTGACAAGGGCCTGTAGTGACAGGGCAAGGGAAAATGGCTTTAAGCTGACAGAGGGGAGCTTTTGGTTGGATACAAGGAAGAAGTTCTTCCCTGTGAGGGTGGTGAGGCACTGGCACGGGTTGCCCAGGGAAGCTATGGTTGCCCCTGGCAACCCCTGGCAGTGTTCAAGGCCAGGTTGGACACGGCTTGGAGCAGTCTGGTCTAGTGGAGGGTGTCCGTGCTCATGGCAATGTGTTGGAACTGGATAAGCTTTAAGGTCTCTTCCAACCCAAACCAGTCTGTGGTCTTATGATACTTCTATGTCTCCTACAAAGACACAAAAACAGACTGAAAAGGAAAGTAGAAATGGAAAAATACAATACCATGTACATTATAATTCACATGGTCCAGGAAAGATGCTTAAAGTACCCTGTAGAATACTGTATTACTCTTAAGTACTTATGGTCCTCTGTAAATATGAACAAGAATTTAGCATAGCTTAAGACATCTGTCAAATCTACACCTATTGATGTAATATGAGCACAACAGAGAAATAAGTATTTCACAGTATCCCTGAACAAAATCATCTGTGGCAAGTGGCAGGGTGACATTGTTTTTAAATGGAGCTGTCCCAGCTGCTTGTTTCAAAAACTGTGGCACTTAAAAGAACAGTAAGATTGAAAACAAACATTTTTTTATTAAAAAAAAAATTTGAAAATCCTAAGCTGAAGTAGTAATTATTTATATAGTTTCAAGATAAACCCTTGATATTTTCTGGACCTTGATACTGGTCCTCAGCACCAGCTCTTATAATCCACTTCTACTGGGTTGCATCGGGCCCAACATCAGAGGTTTCCTGCAGTTTCTTTTAATTTTTCAACAAAGAGACATAACATCAAGGCTGACTTTTTATTTTTTAATTTGGTGAATACTTACAATTTTTATTTTTTTTTTTGGAAAGCCGTAAGTCCTTGCACACGACTGGCTGCCCACCATTTTTCTTAAGGAAAGCCATCTAAGAGGCAGCTCATCTCAAGTCAGCCAGCTTTTGTCTACATCATAATCAAAAACATTTTAAAGATTCTTTCTACTTTTCATAAGCCTTACCATTTTAGTCACCATGTTATTATCTTTGTATGCAAGACAAGTTAGTTTCCTAAGAGTTACCATTAACACTTGGTAGAATTTGAATTGGCAATGTCAGAATGGTGTGTGAGGTTCCTTAGAACTAGGTTTTAAGGGTTGAGGGAAAAACAAGTATAAAGAGGCAACTGAAGAATGTTTTCAGTCTGGTTTTCACCTTCGGAAGAGCCACAGAAGTGGATTGATCTTCATGTGTATCTCAGGAGATCCTCAGGGAATGGTGATGCCGTCATGAAAATGAACATCAGCATGAGCATGTCCCTTGAACAAAGCCCCAGAAAGCACCAGCCGCCCATGGAGGTGTTTTCTGTCCTTTGCAGTTTTTAAATCATATGGAGGATCCAGGCTGTTCATTTAACTTGCAAATTAAACAGCAAGCAAGAAACAAAAGACCCCCCTGCCTTTTCTTTTAGTCCTGTATTAAAGCTGGTTTAGTAGAGTAAGTAGTATGCAAAAAAAAAAAAACAAACAAAAAAACCCCAACCCAAACAATGAAGTGGAAAATAAAAGCTGAAATATATGTTTGAATATCTGTGCTTATTTTTGAAAAGTACTTAAATAATGTGAACTGCATAGAGAAACCCGTGGTTTTTAATTGAAGAAACATGGTGCTTCTCAACTGCTCTTCCACTTGCTGCAGAAAGAGCAAAGTGTATGTTTGCTTTAAATTTGAAAGTAATTTTCCATTTATGCCCAGCAACAGAAGGTTGGATTTCGCATATGTCTAGCAAACAAATCTATGGGGAGGGCATCTGGGAAACTTTGAACTAGGTTTATCTGAATATGATGGTAATCAGAGGAAATTGTAAATTTGAATATTTATGTTTTAGAAAAGCACTTTTTATCAATGAAACTCTGATCCCTTTACAGGTTTCAGCAGCAGTTTGGATCTTGAAACGTTTTAATCCAAATGCATCGCACTGAATGCTTTGTCTCCTAATACAAGTCATACTTCAGTGACAGTTACATCAGTTTAAAAATACTTTAGATAAGGAATTGAGAGGATAAAACCCATACTCAGCTCTGCCCAGTCTTCTCTCTGTTTTGGGAGGATAAATATGGTAAGCATGAAATATTTCAGCCAATGTGAAAAACACTATAGTAATATCATAATTTGAAGTCCTACCAGATATTAATTCACTGCTTGACAGATACTGCTAAATACTGTGGGAAAGACTAAAGACTATGGTTAAGAAAAGGTTAAGAAAAGAGAAAGCTTAAGAAAAAGAGAACTTGAAGTGGAACTGTCCCCTATTCTAGCCTCGTTCTGTGGATCAGTGCTTGCTGCTCGTAGTCTGCAGGTTAGGTGACTACAGCCTGGATACTTTCAGTGGCCACAACAGTGTGTTGCCAACCAGCATGCTTCTGGGCTGTTTAGATTTTGTAATTTCTCCCCAGAAAGTTAAAATTAAGTCTGCACAGCCCTACCTACTAGCTGATGAGGAAGAACTCTGCCTTCCCCTGTTTTGCTGGGTGAGTTGAATCTGCTAAATGGGGAGTTATGAGTGGGAGAATTTAACTGGATATGTGGAGAGCAGATCAAGGAAATCATAAGAAAGCAGTTCTTTCCCTTTTCAGTGGGGTGGACTTTGAGCATGGCTTGCTGCTTCATGCAGTTGCACTGTGTTATTAGTGATCAGGTGAAGGGCCTGGTGGATGGAATTACGGTCCTATAGTCTCGCCTTCTCCCGGCCCTTATCTTTGTGGTTTGGCTCTTCTGGGCAGCTCTAATAGCACAGCCTTGTTCAGAACTCAAGTTTGTTCAAGAGTCGAGAGCTCAGCTGATCTAAACAACTCATAACCTGATATAAACAACTCATACTGGACGTAAAAAGTGTTTTGATGATACAGCTTATAGCAGTTTGATGAGTAAAACAAATTGTTCTAGCCAAAGCGTTTTCTGTCTGTGTCTACGCTTGGGATTTTGATAACAAAAATAGCACAAAATGTCATTGGTAGTTGTGCTGCCAGAAGCTCTCAGCCTGCGTTTGTCCTCAGATCATCTCTTTTTGCTGCATAATAGATTACATCGATTGGAAATATCTTCTTATCTTCTGTTTCTTTTTTCCACTTCGAGCACTCACACCTAACAATTGCTTAATCCTCTGTAAAGGTACAGGAATGAGGTGAAACAGAGGCCTGTGGAGAGGTGTGTGTTTCAGTGCTGAAGTTTATAAATTAATATAAATGATAGGGGCCTCCTTTCACAGAGTTACTTAAGTACTTTGAAACAAAACACTCCCCTCTGAGTAGTATCAGTAGTCCACCTTACTTACAGGTGTAACAGGAGTTTCCATATTAACCCCTCAGCTGCCTATCAGCACAAAATACCTGCCAAGAGAAAATCAGGGCAAGAATGTGTTCATTGTTTTTCAGCTGACAAAAAAATCATGCAAGGGCTTCTCAGGCAGTCATGTTTAACCTCTGAGAGAAATGTTCATCAGTGTTTAAAATTCGCTGATACATCTAATGTTGCCTTACAGCATGTCATGGGCAGTTAAAAACTCTTCTGTGCCCAAAGGAAGCCTTACAAGCAGACAAGTGCGAGAGAAGGTTTGGCACTTCAGCTTGCTGTAGCGCTGCTGGCCCTTTCATGCCAGGCGGGCCCCTTAGTACAATGAGATTTGCACTGAGCACAGGAAAGCCTTCAATCGAAACAGCATCCAAGTGAGGACAAACACTGGATCTTTAGAGAGCTGCTGTGCTCCACAAAAGCAATTGGAAGAGTTTCAAAGAGATTTGAGAGTTTGATTACACGCTGATGATATTCCAGTTGTAGGCTGAGGGGAGGTCTGGCTTCACCTGCTTCGCAAAAACTGGAATGTGAGGACCAGCCTGATGGTGGTGAGATGTTTTGGGAAGCACTGCTATGTAGCAAACATGACCAACTCAAAACTCCAGAGAGAGACCAGTGTAATGGGAGAAGTTTATCCCTTCTTTTCTAAACCTGAAATCCATTTGTGAAAGTTGGTGAAAATCACGCAGGCATATCAGCGGAGCATTGGGTTCACAATTTTATCTATTTTTAGAGGATCAGTGTCATTCATGTTCACAACCATATTTGGGTCAATTTGGTTATCAAAAACTTGCATGGTGAAAAATAAGAAAACTAGAAATAGTTCTTAAAAAACAGCTGTAAAAATACATCAAGACAAGTTAGTAGCTGAGGAGGAGGATCTGGGGATATTTTGTAGATCCCAAGTGTTTAATTTGGGATGACACATATACTAGTTTATGTCTGTGGATGTAATACCCTCACAGACTGAATCAGCAGATATTTAATGCTTTGTTTGGTGAAGTCATTTTGGAGTTTGTATGGTTACAGCAATGTTTATCAATATTTCAATTCTTTGAAATAGATTATAAGTTAATAAAATGTGAATCTGAGTAATTCTAGAGGAAGGATGTTATTTTTTTTTGTTATTTTTTTGTGAAGAGAAGCTTGATTAGTATCTGTAAAATTAGTAAGCAAAAGATGTGATGAGCGGCTCGTGAGAGCTGTAATTTACTAATACTGACACCCACCTATTTTTCTCCACCACTAAATTATATGTCTCATTACTTACAAGACTGCATATTGGTGACGTTATGGTAGTAACTGCAGTGTTAGGTGTTAGTACTTTGGTACAATAACTCTGTCTTCTCCAATTAATTAATTAATTTAAATTCTGACTTCACATCTGACAGTATTACCAGGGCTGGACCTAAAGGAAGGTTAAAATCTAGCAGACAAGCATTAAAAATCCTGGAACAAGGAGTGCAAGAAAAATAGGGGAGTATATAGAGTTGTGTAAGTAAATAAAGAAATTCTTGGTTATTTTTGGCAAGACGTGGAGAAGCACATGATGACCAGTTGTAGCCAAGGATTTATCTTGGGGCTCACTACTCTATAGGCCAACAGCAATTCCTTTTTCGCCCCGCATCAGCTGAATACTATTTAGGGTCAAGAATGCTGTTTGCAGAAGTTGACTAGTCCTACAAGCAACCACTAATATTTAAATGATGTGTAACATGAGGGACATGTGGGTACTGAGGGTGCATCCTGTTGTTTTGGCAAGAGCTGAGCAAGGCAGAGGATGGACTGTACTGTGGAACACAACATGGTCATTACGTTTGCTGCGTCTTGTTACTTCTGTAGCCAGTGGTGTGTCTGACAGTGTCTGGCTGTGGTGGCAGGGGCTGCTCAGCAGGGAAAGATGGCAGGCTGGACCTAGAAGGTTGGTGCTTCACTTTCAGGGCTGGGAAGGGGACTCACTTCATCTTATAATGCAAGAACCCTAATTTAAACAAGTCTGGAGTTGACATGTTCATTCTCATATTGCCATCTTCTAAACTCCAGTTTTTGGGAGTCAGGTCTTTTCCGTGATGCATTCCTCATCCCAAAGGTCTGTGAATGATGTTACAGGAGCTGGTAGCCAAGGAGATGTGGACGAACTGTTCACCATTTTGTGTTTAACAATTAGGACTGCGAGCATTGGAGGACCACTGGGGGTTTGTGGGTGTTCCTGGAGGAGCTCACATGAAATTCCCTTCCTCCAGGCAGTGATGGACTGGGGTGGGTAGAGGAGAGTTCGCAGTGGGAGCATCTCAAGTTGCCCCCGCAGGGCTCCCCGGAGTACGCAGAGGGTCCTGCCTCGGCCCCGCCGCTAACCTGCTGCTTGGGGTGGGGGGTAATGGCCACGCACCTGCCCGGCCTCCCTGGTGCGGCGAGGCCGGGTGAGCGCCAGGCGTTACTTAGGCGCCCGGCTTCTCCCGAGCCCGGGTTGCCATGGCGGGCGGGGCAGCTCTGCCTATGCGCTGCGGGACTGACGGAGCGCTCGAGCGGCTCCGGCGGGGCCGGGTGGGGGCGCTGCCTCTGAGGCGCTAGGCGGGCGGCGGGAGGGCCCCGCAGGTCGGGCCCCGCAGGCTGGGTGCGGAACAGGGGCACGCCGGAGCCCGCAGGCCCCCTCCGCAGAGGCCCCGCCGCTCAGTGGCGATGGGCGGCGGGCGCCGCTAGGCCGGCGCGGGCAGGGCAGCGGCGGAGGCGGGAGGAGGCGTAGGAGGCGGCGGCCGGGGGCGGGCTGGGTCCCTCCCCGGGAAGATGAGGCGGAGGCCCGGGCTGCTGAGCGGGCTGAGCTGGGGCGCTTCCCTCCCAGCCGCCAGGACAAGATGGCAGCGGCCGAGGAGGCGGCGGCAGGAGCGGAGAGGGTGAGGCGCTGAGCCCAGCGGAGCGGCGCTTCATCGTGGCGCTCCCGGACATGCCCAGTGTGGCGGCGGCAGCTCCAGATCGGACGCCAGCGCGGCCCGCTCCGTGAAGGTGAGCGCCAGGCGAGGCGCGGAGCCGTCCCCGGCGGGAGGCGAGGGGCGCAGCCTCCGCCGGCACCGTTCGTCTCTTTCCCGCGGGGGGCTGCGGGGTGGAGGGCCTGGGTAAGTCCTTACCCCCCTGCCCCGGGTGCGGCAGGCACGGTGCGCCCCTGCCCTTGTCGGAGCGCCGCGGCGGGAAGCGGGCAGTACCGTTTCCCTTTTTTCTTCCCGTCGCCCTCGACGGCGCCTGCTCCGCCGCGCCCGCGAAGTTCCTGCGTTCGCGGCGCGGGAAAGCGCCTGCCCCGAGCGCTGCCGGGGTGCCGGGCGAGGCCACCGCCGCTCGGTGGGGGAAAGGCGTGGCCGCTTGCCTCGCCCGTTACCGGCCGCGGGGCGGCGACGGGGCCGGGAGGTTGTCGGCTGCGCAGCGCTCCCCTCCCGGGCTCTCCGTGGCCGCCTCCCTCTTGTACAGTGCTCTCGGGCTGTCGGCGGGTGCTTCCCTCCGCTGCGCCGGGGGTCCCGGGGCGGTGCCCGGATGCGGCGGTGGCTCGTCGTACCCTGGCGGGACCTAGCCGGCGTTCCTCAGCCAGAGCCCCGCTGGAGCCGCTCCTTCGCGCTGGGCGGTGGCTGGGATCGGGCGGGGCGCGAGCGGTGCTGCGGGGCCGGTGTAAATAAACACAACTGGAAAGGAAGTTGACGCTTTAAAATTTGGTCAGTTCCCAAAAACTAGCTGTGTGAAAACAGGCGGGGGGTGGTGGTGTTGCTGGTAGCTTTAACGTAGTGATTGCAGCAGGGATTGTGCTGGGTTTGTGCTGGTTCTTGATTCATTGTGGGATCAATTATAAAACTGAGAGGTGTGTTTAACGCTGTAGGAAACGGTGTTTTTCATTTTTTCTTTTTAAATTTTAGTTTGCATTAAGCCCTCAATCATCAGTGCTCTGTGGTTGCGTATATATAAATATCTTTTTTTTGAGGCTATACTGTTGTTACGAACTGTGCATCTGACTTGGTGCCAAACTCGGCAATGGTTTCCTTTTTTGTTAACTTGGTAAGTTGTTTTGAGACTCCCAGGCTTGCCTTCCCAGGAATTAGATGGCTCTCTGATGTTTCTGTATCTTCCTGCTTGTGTATAACTGTGTCTATTTCAGTTATTTTTGTATCTTTAAACTGTGGGAAAATGTGAAATTGATATGAGAGACAATTGCATTGAGTAGAGCTGCAGTTGTTGATTACAATGCATATTTCTCTGGTTATTTTTTCCTGTTGGTATTACCTCCCATTACATCATTTGCTGTGATTCTGCTGTGATTGTTTTTACGGGAAGTAGAAAAGCTTGGTTGGGCTGTGAGGACTGACTTTGTGACATAATAATGCCGTAACAGAGTAAATTGACTAAAGGTTTCTATAAACGAAGTTTAAGATTCACGCAGTAGCTATCTAATAAGTGTGGCAGCCAGCAAAACAGATTAATTAAGCACCTGGAAAATAGGTCAGGGCTGTATTACAGAGCAGCATGGTGAGATTGCAAATAGAGCAAAGTGTTAGCGTGGACTTACCAGGGGAAAACCGATCCTGATAGAACAGCAGCGGCTGCTTTATCCATGCTGCTGCAAGCCATTTATGGTAGCATGCGGTGAGATGGTGTTTATCATCATGGAAAACAGGAATTCAATAGAGTTTGCAATGAGTGTGTTTATTGCCAGGAACTTGCATTGTAGTGCGAGTTCTCCTGCTTGCTCAGGGGCTGGCATCAGTTGTGCTTCTGAATTATTTTTCTCATAGCTGCATTTGGCTAGATGCTCTTAATTCTGGTGGTGGTCGTGTGCTACTCTCCGGCCTTGAGAACTCCTTGTATTCAGAGAGATTTCATCAGCTGGAATAAAGTTGCATTGAAAAATTTCCTGGAAAGCTGCCCCTGACCTGGGGTCTCTCGTGGGATGTGGTTTTGGTTTTTTTTCTGTTTCAGGTTTTTTATATTTGCATGTCTCCTCCCTCCTGTCTTTCAAATAACTACCTGCAGAAACTGGGAAATGAGATCGGCTCGTGCATAACAAGATGACAGAGACAAAGGCAGGGTGTGGGGAGGAAGAGTGAGCTTTCAACTCATCCTGCAGAAGATACAACTGCTGGAAATATTAGAAGGTGTGTGTGCTGTTTCTCTTGCTGTGTGCTTCTACTTATAGCAGTTGCTTCAAAACAAATATTGTTTTGGAGGTGCTTTTTTGGAAAGTATCTGTCAGCTTGATCATGTCTGTTCAAGGGGGTGGGACGCTGAGCAGCACTTCCAGAGGCAGCATTGGCTTATCAGCTCCAGGGTAGAACAGAATTAACTACGCTTAATTCTTGTGATAATCCAACCTAAATGTGTAGGAATGTCAGGCTTCTCCAAGCTTGTATGTTTAGGGAGGCACCTCTTTGTGTTATTTCAAGGGATTGCACTCGTACTGGTTTCAGAATGGTTTTCTCTTTAACAGCATATATTCTTTTTCTTGCATCTTCCATTCTGCCAGTATGCTGATTATAGCATCAAAGATCCTTCTGACAAAACACTGCGTTTTGAAGCAGGAATTTTGTAGTTGGCTTTCTTTGCCTGTATGTGTGTAGGGGAATAAAAGCATTGGTAAGGGGAGCAGCTCTGTTGTGTGAGTCGGAATATCTATTTCAGAGGAACATTAAGTACAAAAGGAAAACTTCCTTTAGTTGAGCTGAATCTTGATGTTTCAGTGTGAGGCCTGTGAGGTGTTGTGGCACACAACTGCTGGGCACACAGAGAATAGTTACTATAGGCAGTTTTGTTTTCTGCATGGAACTTTGTGGAAAAAAGCAGAGACCATCCATGCTTTTTGAAATCCTTTTAGTAGACAAGCATTACCCTCGCTGAATATGTGATGATCTCATTCCATCTGCAGAAGCATTACAGCTGAGGTAGACTGCTTTGTTGCCTAACAGCAGTGTGAATTTGGTAGAGAGCAGGCCTGGGAATCAACTGGTGATCATTGACTGGGGAAGGAAGAAATGTGGGATTAGGATGTGCTCCTGATGATACTAGCTCTCCTCGTTACATGTTGCTGTTTTGTGAAACAATAACCCCCTTTCATACCTTGTGAAAGCTCATTCGTACCTTTCTGTGTTTTCTGAATTTCTTCAATTATCTGATGATTTTACAGTATCTCAGTTAAAGGAGAATTTCAGAAGTCCTGGCATAGGATTAATGTGATGAAGAAAACATCCTTAGCACTTCGCTGAAACTATGGAGCACCAGTAGATGGGTTATGTAAACTCATAGCTGGTCAAATACTTACTTTCAGCTGGTCTAACTATGGCATTTTCTTGCCTTTGAAAATAAGGGTAGTGAGAGCTGAGCTCAATGGTGGGGACCTTTTACTAAGTTAATATTTCTGTTCCTAAGCCACTGAAATACTGTTTTTCTTCAGATATCTTGACTGAAAATCTGAGACGGGAGTAGAAAGTAATGTATTGCTTTCAGTCCAGGTCTTGGAAGAAAAGCTTATTCTTTGAGTGAAGGATGAGACAGATCTCCAAGCATCTGAAACTGTTTCAGAGCTCTGGTTGTTTTGTGTGCAAAACCAAATATGAAGGAATTGGCAAGGATGAGCACTGGTGGAGATAGCTGATGAGTGTGCAATGCACCTTGAATGGTGATTTAACTACATTTAAACCACCTTTCTATATGCTATGGTACGGGCTATCTTTGACTTCTGTAGGCAGTGAACACCCTCTATTTGACCTGAAATAACCTTCAATGAAGCACAAAGCCTGGAAAGTCCTGTTACCTGTTCTTGGCTTCCCTGCCATCCCTCCATAGACCATTTGGAATATAAAACGGACAGAAGCTCTTGAGATTTCTAGAAAAATTGAAGCTCTGTTTCTCCTCAGAGGTGCTAACTTTTGAGTGACAGATGAGCAGAGGAGCAACAGGTAATTGTGAAAGTGGGTTGTAATCTGTGGTTTTAGTTGATAGTGTAGTATTTCCTACAGGGTAGGTGCCATTGTCCTCCCTCCCCCCCTTAATTCTTCAGCGTATTTTGATTTAGTGAATGTTGGGAATGATGGCAAGAAGTGGTTTGAGTCTTGGTTTTAGATGCAGTTTGGGGATAATCTTTGTAGAGGTTTGTAGTATTTTTTCACATAATGTCACTTTTTTTTTTTTTATACAGTGTCTGGATATTCAACTTTAATTTTCCGAGTGGTTAATTTTCTGACAAAGTGGGGTTAATCTCTTACTTAGCAATTTTGCTTGGAAATGAAGGAGAGCCAAATAACTGACGTGGTTTTTAAGCAAATCAAGTAGTTTAGTTCTGGTTTGTTTGTTTAAGTTCAAAAATATCTTAATCAAAAAGCTTAAGTTCAAAATATCTGTTATTAACTTTTCATATTCAATAGTCTCATCATTCAGTAAACTTTTTGTACAGTCTTTTTTCACCTTGTATTTTCAGGATAAAGTAAGAAATATTCCTTTTTTGGGAGTATGGCCTTTTCTTCAGCTCTACTGTGCCCTACAACAGCTAGATGAAGAATGAAGCCTGGAATAATGTTAAGTTCACGTTCCACAACACAGCAATAAGACAAGACCCAGTGAAATACCTAAAGACAAAAGAGATACAAGAAATATTTTCATATATTTTTAGTATTATCAAAGCCACAGCAACTATCTAAATACTGAAAGAATAATTGGATCCTTACGTAAAGATAATTATTATTGCATGTTGTAACACTCCCATTAAAAAATCCTATTTTTAAAATCTGTAATCTTAAACTTGTGTGATTCCATTCTTGGTAAAATAATTTAACAGTTCTAGAAAACTGTTTTTGTGCTTTTAAAAGCATGTTAAAAATTAAATGTGATTTAATGCTTGTCATGTAGTAAGTCAGATATTGTCAAACAAAAATCCCTTCATATTTGTATAAACATCCCTTGCTGAGTATGTATGGCTCTGCAGTAACTGCCTGTTCAGAATAAGTGGTGGAAAATGTACGGACATGAGCTTGGGTCCTAATATCTATCCGGGGGCCCGTTAATGTCCTCCTTGGAACAGGAAGATGTGGCTGCAGTCAGAGGTGCTCACAGCCACTTCCCATGCAACCACTCTCCTGAGCATTTCTTGCCCTTCTCTGTACTGGAGGCTCTGCTCCCTCAGGTGTGGACACTGTGGTGTCCTGCAGCTGGTTTTATGTGACCAGGATGCTTCACTTCCAAGGCATAATCTTGGTAGGGAATTAAATTGCTGGGTGATACAGATTTTTATCACAAAGCTGAAGCTTGGCTATTGCCTTGCGTTGGGGCAAGTGGTATCCAGTACCTGAGGGAACCTGCTTTGGGTTATTTTAGGAGTTTTATTTTAATTTTACTTGGCTCTTGGTTAGGAGGTGAACCATGAGATGGAAGTGTGTCTCCTCATCTTGTGCTTGCCTTGTCTTGAAGCCTGATGAAGCCAGATAAGAAAACTGTTGTCTGTGCAGAAAAAACTGCCAGTAGGACAACTTCAGCTGGGATTTCAGTAACTGGTGCAGCTGTCCTTTGTGTAGGGCTGCTGAAGTGTCTTCATTGCAAAGGTGTTTGCTGCTTTTATTAGAGTGACCAAATCCCTCCAGGCCCGCTCCCTTGGGTCTTTGGATGTGGATGTGACTTGGAGCAACCTGGTCTAGTGGAAGGTGTCCCTGCCTGTGGCAGGGGCTGGAACTGGATGAGCTCTAAGGTCCTTCCCAATCCAAACCAGTCTATGATTCTATCATTCTGTGAACTGCCATCTGAACCTTTCCCTGATCTGGCTGATACACACTGGAGCAAGTGCCTTCCCACAAGAAGGAGCTAGCATAGGTGCCAGGTCTGAATGAGAAGACTGTCATGTAAATGCAAAAACACAGACAGAAAACAAACGTCAGTACTGACAATCAGTACAAAGCCTTTTTTAAAAAAAAAAAAAAAAGAAACTTTGGTTTTTAGCTGGTGATTTAAGCTCTCTCTGGAAGGTAACAGTAACCACTAGCATCGGGTATTCATAAAAATTACCTGTATGCACAATTTAACTGAAACTACAGTAATTTATGTGAGCTATTTCCTTTTTCATACTTAGATATAAACCTATATTTATTCTCGTGTTTGCACAGTCTCTGTTGTTTACTGCTCTGTTTTGCTTCTTTGTCAGTGTTCACAAAATCTGGTGTTTACCTTTACCTGATTCCACTGGCTTGAGTAAAATATACTCTTTTTGTTCCCCTGTTCCGCATGGTGCAGGTTTTGCCTGTGTTGGTACGCAACAGTTGGTGGGACTTGCACAATTTCCAGAAGGCTTTTTATTTGTTTCTTGTAAGATGTTTTTCTGCCTTTTTGACTGATAAGTGCCTCATGCATCATTGCCTTGTAAATGTCTTCCATCCTGTGTTTCCCTAGAAAGTTTGGTCATCTGTTACTCCCTACCCTTTTCAATTCTGTGTTTTGTTCCTTATTTATTTGAGCAGCTTGCTTGTCTACAGTCTCTGTTCTAGTTGAGAAGATTTTTCCACAGCTTGTTTTTGAAGCTTTAAACTATTTATAGGGGTAGAGAAGGTCCTCACAAGATCTTTATTCTCAGCATTTGAATCTATTTCATATGGGAATTTTGGTGTTTGGGATCTTACTTGTGAAGCCTTTTGGAAGGAACAGGCTTTGTTCCAAAGAGAATTAAAAAGCTCTCAGTCTCCTCTTTCCTTATCTGTTAATATCAACTTACTTTGTGAGTCAAGAAATTAACTGATATTCAGCCTATTAGGAATGGATTGCTTTAATGAGATTCTGAAGGGTTTTTTTAATACCTTTTCTTTATGGCTTTTGAAATTATGCGTTGGGTTAAATTCTCCCTTTGCCTGTGTCAGCTCTGAGCCCTGCACAAGGACGTGGTGGGTGTTTTTCTCAAGAAATATATTGGGAACTCTTTGCAGCAAGTGCTCCTTGAGGCTAAATGTGTTTTCAAAACTTAGTTGATGAGATGTCTAAAATTTGTTTCAAAGATTAAAACGAGTGAATGTTTACTTATGCTGCAAATGGAAAGATTGTTAAATATGTAAGAGAACACAACAGGAAAAACTGACACATATTTATCAGTATTATGCTGTAGCTGGTGGGGTCATATGCTGCCTGTGGTCTTGCCTTTATTTTTGCTTACTTTCTGTATAGCTAAATCAGTAAGTTCCCCTGCGTAGGAGAGAGGGAGAAACTTCTTGCACTGGTGGCTCTGGGAAATATTACAATATGGGTTATTACAGTTACTGATTTGTTAGGAGGCAGAAGGCTGAGCCTTCTGTGAGAGAATACGCATTTCTAATACACTGATTTCTTTGCCTGTAGGAAACTCGTCTTCCTTCATGTCTTTAGAAATGTGAAAGAAGTGGTAAACACCTATGTTTCCCTCTTCTTTATTGCTCTGCATATGCCATGTCTAATTTATGCAGCTGTTTTCAGTAAGCAACCAATGCTGTCTCCATGATGTTGTTGCTCACAATGTGTTATAGAACAGAAAAATATTTAAACCGCAGTTTTAAGTAAGGAATTTGTATTCTAAAAAAAAATAATCAGGACTCTGAAGAGTTTTCATTCTGTGTGTATATAAACCCTTTTGCACCCTTCTGTGTGAAAAGCCCTTTCAAACGTATACTTTGTGTGTGCGTGTATACCTCAGTCAGTGTATGTTTGAAAGCTGTTACTGGGTGTAGCTGAAGTGACTGACCTGGAAACTAGCAAGAAAAGATAAGGGAAATGTGTCAGATTAGATGTCTTCATTCTGATTTAAGTGTAAAAGAATTAAAACAAACCAAAGAAAGGCTGAAGTTCTTATTTACTGTAATGTTTTGGTTGCCGAAGGAATTGAATGTGATCTAGGCATACTGTCTTGGCAGCTTGGAACGTAAGTTCATGCTGATCCTATTGGGGAAGTTGTTATGATTTTTCATGTATTTGGGGAAAGTTATAGCTCAAATGTTACCTACTGCTGAATGATTCTCAGTGTGTAGGAAATAGCTTTGCACACCTCCTGAACTGTGCTCTTTTGGTACAGTGGACCTTGATTTGTGAATTTTTACATCACATGCCAGACTTGATAAGCTTGACAGGCTACTTGTGTGTCTGCTGTTGCGAACTTCATTTGCAAGTCCTGTGGGGAACAGTAGTTTTGTGGTGTTGCACTAATGCGTGCTTGGTCCAGCTGAAAATCTTTTGTAATAAGAGGGAGAAGTATAATGTTGAATGAACCTCCTTTCACCTTGAGTAGTTTAGAGGACTTGATGAAGAAACAACTCTGTGAAAGCAGTTTCTTCAAAATGGGCATACAGATGTTCTGGCATGCCAGCCATGCTGCGAAGGTGAAGTAGCAATGAGTTAAGCAGCCATCTAGATTTATATTATAGGGGCTGCATTTGATATTGTCAAGAGCCATTCTAAAATGAAATTTCTTAATGAATTTCTTAGCTGGGTTGGTCCACTTCCAATTCTACCCAGCAGACTAAGAATGCAAAATTAAGCAATGAAATCAAAGTAAAGTGACTGAAAATAAGAAGGCAAAATTGCCTACATATTTATATAGGAAGTTGTGGTTGGGTGTTTGTTGTTGTTTGTGTGTTTAAAGAGGTGGTTTGCCAACAGGCAATTTGAGCTAAACCCCTCTACCATATTTTATTTCTACTTTGTGGAAGGTGGCAAAATCATTTGGAAATACAGCAAGTGTGGCTTTATGTCCTACTTCTCTACTTGCTGTGATCCATCTTGCTACATGGAACAGCAACAGGCGATAGCAGTAGTTTGACTAAACCCTTCAGTTCTGTGCTGTGGTGCAGAACCTGAAAGTGCAGGGTCTTCTAAACACCGCTGGTAGGGACTGTTATTTCAGTGTGCCTGCTGGTTTTGGGTTCAAAAAGAATTAAGTCTCTTAAAAGAAGAGATTTGGCTGGTGAAGCCCTGGCTGGTTGACACATGCCATTTGTGTTGATGGAGGCACATTCTGATTTGGAGAGCGTGCTCTCACTGGCGGCTGATGCCCAATACTGTGGTGCTTGTGCTTTCTTTCCAGTTGAATAATGGCTTCTTGCCCAGCAGAAAAAAAAACAAATGCTTGAAGTATTATTCCATTTGTCCGTTTAACTGTGATTGCAGTCATATTGGCATCACAAGATGTAGCTTTTGATGTTTGTGGAAAATATGAATATAGTGATTGTATTATTCAGCACTGCTGCTGGTAGATCTGATAGCGTCTAGCCCTAGAAGTTCACTCTGATACTTCGTGTAAAATATGTTTGTGTTCAGTGTATGGGGTCAGTTCTGTTTCCAAGTATGGAGACAATGGTCTGTTTGATGAGTTTGCATCACCCTTCAAAATGAATTTTCAATTTCTGGTATCAGTATAACATTTGCAGTGCCTGGTAAAAACTGTCTCTGATGTTGTCTAAATCTAAAGGCAGCCCTGTAACAGTTTTCTTGGGTGGGTAGTAATTATGTTTTTCAACTGTAAAATTGGATCATATGGTCTTTTGCTTCCTACCAAGACTCAAAGCTTGGAGCCAACTTCTGGCCTTCCAGCCTCAGCCTTCACCCCTGATTTATGCAGGACTGAGGTTTCCACATCAGGTAAAGGCTGTCAGTGGCTTAGCTTGATTTTGTTGGTATATGCTGGGCCAGGATTCCTGAGCTCTGAAGTACCTTCTGCATGTTAATCAAAGACCATAATCATGTTTTGTGTCACTGGACTCTTCTGGTTGCTACATCTAGAATTGGGTGCTGGCTGCTTTGGCGAGCTGGCATCAGAGCTGCTTCTGCAAAGGTGCCTCTGCATCTCGCTGTTCTTGGTGGTGGAGTGTGTGTGTGCCTATGGCAGTTCATGTCCAGAACTGCCTCCATGATCATGTGAGGATACGAATCCTATGGCTTGTGTTGCTTGAACCACATCGGTGCTTTCTCCTTTGCTCTACTCTCTCCCTTCCATAGGTCACAGATCTGGTTTCAAGGTAGCCGGTGGAGGGGGAGATTCATTGGACTTGCATCTCTTTATACTTTCTATGGATATGTTTTCTTTTATAAATTGCATGAAACCTCAATTGCCAGTGCTTTGTTATGAATCGTACAGCTGGAGTGAGGGAATTCCTCAGGGCAAACAGTCCATGGGTGTGAAAGTACGCCCATCAGGACAGCTTGTACGGCTCCATATCCAAACCAAACAATAACAGAGAGATTACTACCAGTAATAAGTTTTCTTCTGGGAGGAGAGAGAAGGTGAATAACTCATCTTCGTATTTGTTAAGTAACTTGAAAAGTTGAGCGGCGCCTAATATAGAAAGTACAGTTTTTGTTTTGTGGTTTTGTGTTTTTTTTTTTTTTTTTTTTACCTGGGAAAAATGACTGCTGGTATCTCACAGTGTTTCCAAAGTGATGCATAATGTAAGCAAAAAACTTCATAAGTACTACTGCTCAAATTTTGGATTTACTGGAAGTTACTGAGCTTTCAGAAAGTCTCCCTTGGTGCCAAACTGCACTGTGGGAAGGGTGTGAGTGTGTTGGGGCTGATGGAGGCTTGAAAGAAGTTGGAAAACAAGTTTTCTTTGAGTTAAACTGTAACTATAGTATTAGGTGGCTGCCCCAGGCTAGGCTTTGTCCGCTGGGGGTTTTACTGCAACGGCAGCAACATGGTGATTGTGCTTTTGGGGGCAGTTAAAAGGGGCTGTTTTGCAAAAGAATGAAGGGTATGTGGCAATTTCTCTGCAGGTCATGGACTCTGATTTGAGGCAATGGTAAG
>WYDI02038441.1:0-10968 GCA_009867235.2 Psittacus erithacus | reverse complement strand
CTGGCTTCCCCTCCTCCCTGGCAGAGCATGAGGCTCAGAAAGTCCTTGGTCAGTCTAAACATTCTAAGCGGTAGCTAGAAACATCCGTTTTATCAGCGCTGTTCCCAGACCGAAAGTGAAAACTACAGCACTGCACCAGCTACCAAGGATTAAAAATGACTGCAACTGCTGAACCCAGGACATAGCTAAAAGAAAAAAAGCCTTGAGACTGGGAATTTGGAATGAAACCTCCACTTGACATGAAATTTTGACATATACAGTCATGTATATTTGCTCATAAAGCTCTGAATTTGGCATGCTTATATTAATGGAAACTAAAGCTATACATGGATGTGGATGCTCATTCCTCTGCTTTAGTCCAGTACCCAGATATTGATTTGAGCAGGATACTTCTCCCCAGGTAAAGCTGACTAGACTTTTAAAGGGTATGTGTGAGTGTGTGTGTGCACTCTGTTCTGAACCTTTGGGACTGATAAGATCATGGAGCTAAATGATTTTTTAAGCAAAAAAGGAAAGGCCTGGATATTGGCAACAGTATGCTCTGTAGCTGTGATAGGTGTTAGTTTGGAGAACTGGAATATTTGGCAGTACCAAATAATCACTGACATACAGAAACTTACACTTCCCAAGTTATGTTTATAAAGCTTACACCAAGCATGAAGTTTATAAAGTTTTGCACAAAACCCTGTGTACGCACGATCACAGGAGGATGCGCATCCTCACTATATAGTCCTTTCAAAACTTGCTATGAGCAGAAAACTAGCTACTGCTTGTCTCTGAAATCAGGAGGCATCAATGTGTTTCAACAGTAACTGATCAAAACAGCCATTGACCTCTTTAACTAGTGATCTGGTGTCTCCTGTGATGAATTCTTTTTGTCCAAACATAACTGCTATTCTTGCAGTGCTGTTGCTGATTTGGCTCTTATACTTCATAGGCAGCTGCAGATGCAACCATAGCTGTTTTCTCTTTTCTTTAATTTGCTGTGGAAAACTGGTAATTTAAAGTCTAAAAGACCAGCAGTAGCTATAGCCCAATGATTCCATACGGTTCAGACAAATATTTCTTTGTATTCTGTTTCTCAGTGGTCTTTTCTGTTTGTTATTTTCTACACTGGTCTCCCATGGTTTATTGGTTACTCTTCTCTTTTTTGTCTGAATGTGTATTTTACTGTTTTAGAGCCATGGACACTAATATGGCCTGGCACAAAGTAAATAGTCTCATGTGAAAAAAACAAGTCTGTTTAATTTGCTTTTCCTCTGTTTGTGACATCTGCAAGATGCAGTTAATTAGGCAGGAAACCTCAGGAAAAATCTTTCCATTAGATTGAGAAAGTCAAAGGCCCAGCATGGTCAACAGAGGTGTGCTAATTAGTTGTTTGTCTGATAGATGTTTTCCTGGCATTGCCAAGCCCTAGAAAATGATTGGTGGGTGGGCTTAGAAGGTGGTGGTTAATGGGTCATACTCAACTGGAGTCTGGTGAGAAGCAGAGCACCACAGGGGTCTCTCCTGGCAACTGTTTTGTTTTACAACTTCATCAGTAATCTGAAGGAAGTGACATTAAACACTCATCAGATGAGCAAATGACACTAAACTGAGGGGACCATGTAATATGCTTAATGGCAGGACTGCCATCCAGAATGACCTGGGCAGGCTGGAGGAACAGGCCAACAGTAAACTTACGAAATTCAGTAAGGACAACTGAAAAGTACAGCCCTTGGGAAGGAAAAATGGCAGCGATGCAGGATGGGTATGGACTGGTGGGGCAGCAGTTCTGCTGAATGGATCCAGGGGGCTGTGGCAGACAGTGAGAGGCGCATGAGCTCAATGTACCATGTTGGAAAGAACGCTGATGGAATCCTGCATGGTATCAACAGCAGCGCAACCCATAGCTTGAGGGAAATGATGATCTCCTTTCATTCAAACACTCTTTAGGCCACACAGAGATTCTGCATTCATTTTGGGTCACTGAACAACAACAAAAGACATTGATCAGCTGGAGCAAGTTCAGCAGAAGCCTATTGAGATGGTCATGTACTGGAACACTTGCCCTGTATGGAGAGGCTAGGGGAAGAGTGTCTTGTTTGGTCTGGAAAGGAGACGGCTTTGGTGACACCTAACAGCAGACTCCCAGTATCTATGGGGAAGTCACTGAGAAGAGGGATCTGAGCTTTTTGCAACAGTGCATAGTGGGAGGAGAAGATACCACAGGTGCAAACTGAAACAAGAGAAGTTCAGAATGAATACAAGGAAAAACCTTTCTTCTAGAGGACAGTCAGACAGTGGCATAGGCACCATTGCACTGTTGTCATCCTTGAGCTTTTCAAGACGTGTCTGAATCCCTCAGCAATCTGGGCTGACCTCATGGCTCAGCCTAGTTTGAGCAGGTAATTAGACCCCTGCAGATCCTTCTAACTAGTATTTTCTTGTGGTCCTCTGGAGAGATAGCGTCTGTCACACAATTTGCAAGCTAAATTGAGGCCAAAGATGACCATAGGGAAACACAAGAAATGGAGAAAAACTTATAAAGCATTTTTGATCAGGTGGGAAACTGTAGTTTTGGCATCCAGGGGTTTTACCGTTTGGAAAATTTAGACTAAATGTGAGATATGGAAATGTGGAGAATTGTGGCAATGGAGACTGTGACCCGTAAAGGCGGTGCATGGGCTTTTCTTGACAAAACACTGCCAATCCTGTCCTGCTGGAAGAAGTGTTGATTATAAACACTGATGTTTCCAACATAGTCCGGTATAGGGATGACTATCTGGAAGAAGTCAGTGAGAAAAAAAGGAATCCTTCTTGGGACAGCTGCTTTCTTGGGAGCTGGCTGCTTTCAGAGACCAGCAGGAAAACCCAGCATGGAATAGATGTATCTTTTCAGTTCACCTTTTCCCAATTTTTCTTTTTTTTTTTTTGCATATCAAGCTGGGCAGCTTAGCACAATGAGTAGAAATCTGCATTATGTTCTGTGTCTGTACTTTTTTATTCCTGTGTCTGGGTTTTCTGGTCCTATTGACTCTGATTTAAGTGCTCTGCTTAAAAATTATGCTTCCTAGACTAGAGATAACTGCATACAGCCTACAAAGTGAATCTGACTGCTGTAAGCCCTTTATTGAATGCTTTAAAGATCAAAAAAAGGAAAACTGTCTGTTTGTACATGTCGTATGCATGTACACAAAAGTTCAACTCATCTCTTCAGTCAGAAAGCTTTTGTCCATTTAGGAGGATTAAAAATTACACTTTTTGTTTCTATTGCAACTCTCAGTCAACATTTCCCTTTAAAATGGTAATACACAAAATTTAACATTCTCATTATCTCATTGCTTGTCACCTGCATCTCTCCAAACATATTTTGCACTTTCTCAAGCAGAAAGTGCAAAAGATCTGCCCAAATCTGTTGACAGAAAACACACATCTCTTTTGCCTGTGTGAAATATATTCACTGTCATAAAGATCAACTGATATCTTTAATTCATACTGCAAGTTTTTAATCTGCTCATTTGACCTTTTTTGTATACTGTCAATAACACTGGTGCTTGAATAATGAATTTTGTCTGTTCTAAGAAATAGGCTGATTTACAGCCTTCACAGTGGGCTTTAAAAAGTGTCATGTCATTCAAGTGGTACTAAACATGAACGATGCAGTGCCATGGAGGAAAATGATAAATACTGTCTTTATCAAATGTCAGAGATATTGGAGCAAATACTTTGCAAGAAGATTAATGAAATATTTCTCTCTTCCCTATAAAGTATAAAGGGAATTCTTTAGCACCTTTTTCCTAGGATTCCGCAGCTTTTTATGAATCCTTAGTTTCTTTACTCATAGTTTTTCATGTACGCGCAAAGAGTCTGAGGTACCTCAAAGTTTTCATGTGTCCATACCAGAGGCCTAGTGTGAGCCAGTATTCAAATAGAGTATGAAAGATGCAAGAAAGCCTATGAGACTGTATTTATGGGTCAAAGTTTTGGCACTGGAGGAGGCTGCAGGGATGGCCTCTGTGAGAAGAGATCAGGTGCTGCCCCCGTGTCAGAGAGAGCCAGATCCAGATGTCTTCAACATGGACCCACCACTGCCCAGAGCTGTAAAAGACACTGAAGAAAGGGTAAAAATGATGTGCAGTGGCTTTGAGAGAGGAGTGAGAAAATGAGAGAGAAACAGTCCTGCAGACATCAAGGATGGGAGGAGTTGCTCCAGCTACCAGAGCAGAGATTCCCCCGCATCCCATGGTGCAGACCATGGTGAGGCAGCCTGTGCTGCTGCAGCACATGGAGGACCACAAGACAGCAGGTAGCCACACTGCAGTCTGTGGAGGATCCTGCACTGCAGCAGGTGAATGTGTCCCCTGTAGGATTGGCAGGAGTGGCATCCTCTGGAGAGGAGCCCACACAGGAGCATGTGTTCCAGCAGGAACTGCAGCCCTTGGTGGGTGATCTCCCTGTCCTTACCTCAACACATGAGCTTTTCCATCTCATATTCTCTCTCTGTGCTGATGAGGATTGGGAGTGAGAGAGCAACTGGGTGGGCACGTGGCAGTCAGCAAAGGTCAACGGACTGCAAAGGCACAAGGCACATAGCACCACTTAAGAACCAGTTGGGGATAGGGGAGAAGGACAAAAATTTGGAAAACAAATCTGATTTCAGCTTGGTTCTGAACTGAGTGATTTCTGATTTGACCAAGTTCAGAATTCAGTGGATATTGAATGGATAATGAATGTATGTATGATTCGTTCACCTTTCTTCCTAACTGAGGAGACAGGTTATTGTGATAGTTGGTAAATTAAAAAGTCTGGGATAAAAGGCATAAGTTTTATACATTTATACATACCTCAAGCTCAGAGTGGAGGGAGGCGTTGTCACGCAGACCATACAACTTCTTGTTTTCACCCAGCATTGAATTAAGACTTTATTTTCTTTTACAACTTTTCAGTTTTAAGCAAACGCTTGCTTGGAGCAAGACGTTATTTAATTCAGCATTAACCTGTCACTATGAGGTTAAGGGAAATTGCTGCCTTCCCTTAACAAATGTGATACCCAGCAGGACTTGTTCAAGATAACAAATAAATTCAGGGCTGAAATCATTTGAAATCAAAACTCCCGCAGGATCCCACAACTGCAAAGATGGCACTGGGTGCTCTTGGCATCAGCTCATGTCAATCTTAATGAATAAAGCTGTACTGATCTTTTCACTACATCTATCTCCTGAATATGTTCCCTGCATGAAGCAGAAATCCTGAGAGTAACAAAACAGTTCATCTCCTTTAAAATCTCCATGGTAATACATATGCACTGGAGGATCTTTTGAGATTTAATGGGGTTTTTTGTGTTCGTTACAAATATGTGTGGACATTACAAGATACATGTCATACTTCATGTCTTATTACTTTGCTGTTTTGGTGTTTGGACTGAATAAATGTTGTGGTAAGGTTCTATGACAGATGTTTATTCAGTCATTTGTTCAAACTGAAATTGTTTTGTATAAGATACAAACTGGAAATCTTTATACATTTGAAAGGGCAAGTTAGTCTTCAGCCTGGACTTGATTTTTGAGTTCAAGTAAGATTTCAAGAGACAGCCAAATGGCAGAAAATCGGTTGATTAGCTTTGAGGGGACATTTATAATGGTAATAGCACTGACATAAAGGCATTCTATGATAAATGCATATTGTCTTGCTGGACTGATATCTTAACTGGTTTGCGCCAAAAAGTTGTGGTTGATAGGACTTCTGGTTTTTGATGCAAAACAGAAGATCATAGCTGGAATTATTTGTGGTAAAGTTTAAAAGCATTGGAAAAAACCCAACCAACCAACATGGTGGATGCTGGGCAAGCTTTGTGAATTGGGAATTTGTGTAACCTCATATCTGTAGCACATGGAAGTAAATGTCACACTTCTATTCCCTGAAGTAGCACTGGGCTAAGGCAGTGCATGGTCCTGAGCTGTGCTGGTGGGAGTCTTGCCGACTACCGCAAAGGAGAACATGTTCCAGACCATGAAGGATTCAGCGCACTAACAACGGGGGAATTAATGCTTCTGCTGGCATTACAGACACAGTAGAGTGGTCAAGATTTTGCATACTCTGTGTGCCTAAAACCATCCTTCAATTTTTGTTTTTTTTTTTTCAGTGTCAGTGCAAAATATACACATTTCAAGTTCTAGTGTGCAACCAGCTGGATGCTAAAGAGCAGACATCATCTTTGCAAGGTTAAAAAGCATAGCTGGGCTATATCAAAGGGAAAACACTTATATAGTTTCACCAAAGAACATTCCCAGGACTTGTAGCTGCTTAAAAAGCTTCAACCTGGTTTTCTCACACCTTTTTATTCTTAAGAGGCTGAGACATTGGCTGGATCAGACTGGATTTAGTGAGTCTGAGATTTCAACCTCAGACCTTCGTACAAGGAAGAAAGCGTGCAAAACATTTTGTTAAAGCATATTAATAATTGCCTTGTCCTTGTCCTAGATAACGGCAGTTGTATGGAAATAAATTAGATGTTTATAATTATCTGTTTTATTATCATCAGAAATTCCTTGCTAGAAAACCCAGGGACCCCTATGGTAAACCTTAAAGACCTCATCATTAAAATGTCATCAAAGGCCTTTTGATGATGTTTGAAAAAATGTCTGTTCTGCAGGCAAAGCCACAGCTAGTGTCACACTGAAGAAATACTAGCTGATGTGATAGGCACCCTCTGCTGAAGGAGATGATGATCTGATGAATCTCACAGTATCACAAGATGTGATAGTGTTAAAAACTGATTCTGAAAGCAGCTGATAAAAACACTGGAATTACTGAAATATAAGCAAGGGTAAGATTTGGGCTACAGAATGTTTATTCCTGTTAATAAAGAACATAAAAACCTCCTTGTCTTCTATAAGTTTATGTTGAGTCTCTGAGGTGCAGATGGTTAGAAAGATGCTTTTTTATTTCTAAATTGATACATACTGTATTGAGACACAGTAACTGTGAAAATCAATGAAGCCATTCTTGCAGTACCCTATGAACTGCAGCAGTACTCCAAATACAATGAAAGGAACTAGCTGTGGAGATCTTTTTTATTTTTTATCACTTAGGGTCAAAAATAACTTGAATTTAAAACTATTTTTTACATTCAAGTGTAGATATGTACTGACACAATAGATAACTCAAATGTTACAGGAGTTTCAAAGTAAATTTTGTATCTAAAGATGAATTTTTAGGGCTAATAAACAGAGACAAGGAAAAGTTCCATGAAGTTTAATTAGTTTAATAAGAGTGGAATTTAACACAGTTATCACAGTCAACTTTAGAAGGTCAAGGAGACCTTCCTTCATTCTCTCTGGACAGAATATAATCCAGCCAGAGAAGGGAAAAAACCAGCTGCCTGCGAACCCAATAATTTTTTCAGATCCCAGTAGGACTATAATCTCCTCAGAGCAGCAGAGATGTTCTGAACTTTTTGCATGCAGCACCAGAGTTTAACATGTACTGAATCAATGTGGATTTCTCAGAAGCGAAGATTTCAGTTCTCAAGAATCTTCCTTCTGTATTTAAGAATAACTTTAATATCATGTTAGGGAATAACACCAGGAGAGTTTGTAGGCATGAAGTACTTGTTTAATCAAATAGCACAAACCATTTGAACTATGTGGTTGTAAAAACTGACTATTAACATTTTAGAGGAAGCAAGGACTAAAACGTGCTTACAGTGGCTATAGACTAATTTATTCATCAAGACCTATTAACAATCCCAAAATTATGAGGCATTTTATTGACCTCCTGGCAACAGAAGGATGGTTGAGCCAAGCATTTGTTAGAGAACACTCCACTGGACTTTTAGGTTTAACAACAATACTTTCTTTCAGAAGAGTTAGTGTCAAGTTATACGCCTTATAGTCATGAGCATGATTTGGGCTTTTCTTCAAACTGATTTAACACTTGAACTGAATTCTCTTCCATAGTGCACCCTTGAAGAGAACTTCTTCATGATTTAAGATACTCATAGTTCTTTGTTTTAGGTTTAAGAGAAATAATGTGACTTCCTGATCTAGTGGCCATCCTCAGGATGTGATCAGCCAAGCCTTGCTGGTGCTTAGTCTTTTTAGTGTATAAGCAATTTGCAGCAGACATAACCTACCACTCTTTATGTGTAGGAAGCTCATTATAGAGGATCTTAATTTGAGTTTGTGCTAAGCATGCTGCTTGCAAGCACCAGTGCTACAGTGGATGTGGAATAAGAACGTGGTGACATTCAAAATGCTTCTGTGAATGTGACTGACTGGTCAAGCACTTTTCAGTGCAGTGGTTGTCATGGCTGTGTGTACTGAAACCAGGTATGACCATGAGTCGCTACTTGCCCTGAGTTTCCTGTGACATTCTTGTCTTACAGGAGACAGACCTTGGCGTTTCTGTCTCACTTGGAACTAAAATTTGGGAATTATTTAAACCCTCTAGGTTGGGGTGACTCAGTGACTCTGCGCTGTACAGAAGTAGCATATGCTAACAGGAGATGAGAAGTTTCCTTGCTGTCTGTGTAATAGCAGCAGTGTGGTTTGTTACGGATATTAAATGCTTCTCATCGCATTTCTTTTTTAATTGAAAATTTATAATATGGAAAAGACAGGTTAGTACGAAGTAATTTTGGGAGTTACTGACATAAATGTCAGAGGAGAGGTCTAAAATACTAGAGAAACCTTAATTTAAAAAAAAAGGGCAAAAAAGCACAATGTGATAAATTCATACTAGATAGATAGAAATATAGTGGATAGCTGGGTTAGGCAGAAGGAATGCTCCTATCATTTATCCATTTGATTTTAATGTGTCTCTTACCACTAAGAGCAGCAAAAGTAGTTTGTGGGTAGAGACAGCTATCCTTCATTTTCCCATTAGCTTCCAATCCAGCAATTAGGACCATGATATAGCAGATGCCAAACATGAAGGCATCCAAACACAAGGATGGGTAGAGACACCTATCCTTCATTTTCCCGCTAGCTTCCAATCCGGTAATTAGGGCCATGATACAGCAGAGTCCAAACATGAAGGCATCCAAACACAGGGACACTCTAAGGTCTGTTCTACCCTCTTTAGGAGGCTATTATTCTTCATGTCAGAACTATCTGTGTACTGCTGTGCTTGGCTGTGCTCCTGCCCCACATGTGGATAGGATGTATTTTCTCTGTTGTCTTTTGCATACATTACCCTTTACAAAGAAAAATTTCAGTGAAAGTCTGTTATCATTCTTGAGGATTACTCTCTTTCCCGTGTGATTTAAGAATGTCCCAAGACTTCTGCCTGCTTTTGAAATGTGTTTTTGTAAAACAAGTTCAGTCTGTATCCATTTCCATAACTAAAAAATTCTCTATCTAATCTTTTGTGTTACTGATTACAGTTTTATCAGTGCAATAACCTACTTTTGCCAAAATAATTTCTTTGTTTCAGATCCTTGTATCCTGTTTCTTACTGATCTTGAAACTTCATTTTCCAGGTAAAAGAAGTATTTATATTTTTTTGTAGAGTATCTTTTACAAGCCTTTCAGAGATTCGGTAAAAATAATGTAAGATAAATATAACTAAAATAAAAAGTAGATAGTAAGATTAGTCCTACTATCAATCTTGTCAACTGTAAAAATGTAAAGGATGTAAAACTAAGTAGGAAAGAATAAATATCAATGTTCACTTATAATAATGAAAACCAAACTAACCATGGTGTTGATTACTTCGAGTTTAAACAAGAAGGTAAGTTTAAAATAATTACTGAACTGAAAGCAATCAACATCATGCTGTTTTCTGAAGATATGACTAAGATATGACCTTTCCTTAGAACAGGTAACATTTCCAAGTTGTTTGTTCCTCTTTCTGAATTTTAGTGTCAAATCAAGGTAAAGCCAATGGTCTGATAATAGCGTAGTTCTTCACATTGTCAAAATTACATTTTAAATGGACACTGGCTGACATACTAATAAAACGGGTGCAAATGCAAATGGTCATTGTATGCAGAGTGGATACGAATGATGTCATACTTTTTTTATGATGTTTAGCTGCTCCCATGGCAGCAGAACGGCTACCAGCTTTGGTGCTTCCTTATCAGCCTTTACTTAGGATAAAGCAGCCTTCCTTTTCTGTGGTGCTTCAGTGCAGCAGCACAGCCCTTCACAACTGGCAGTAAAAAAAAAGCTTATGCAAAACTGAATCAACACTTCTCCAGTTGTAGCTTATCTTCCACAAGGCAGTATCATATCAGTTGATTCAGAAACAGAGCAATAAAGTAATAAGGGGCAGGAGCCTTTTGCTTTTTTTTTTGGATAAAGCACATGTGTGACAGAAATGCAGAAATTTACAGTCCTAAAGGCAGTAGGTCCAGGAGAAGATCAGGAAATAACTCCTGGCTCTCTGCCCCAAAACTGGACCTTGTTGACTTATTAATGGAAGACTCTCTAGTTCCACTCCACCCTGCCATGGGCAGAGACACCTTCCACTAGACCAGGTTACTCAAAGCTCCATCCAACCTGGCCTTGAACGCTGCCAGGGATGGGGCATCCACAACTTCTCTGGGCTACATGTCCAGTGTCTTACCACTCTCACAACAAAAAATCATATGTCCAATCTAAACCTAGTCTTTATTTAAAACTGTTACCACTTGTACTGTCTCTATAGGCCAGGTGAAAAGCCTTTCCCCATTTTTTTTGTAAGCCCCCTTTAAGTATGGAAAAGCAGCAACAAGGTCTTCCCAGAGCCATCTCTAGACTATGCAACTCCAATCATCCCAGCCTTTCTTCATAGCAGAGATGTTGCATCCCTGTAATAATTTTTGTGGCCTTCCTCTGGTCCATGTCTTCTTGTAAAAAACTCCTGTTATGGATTTGTGTTAGGGATAAGCTGGAGAGTATGGAACTCTGTCTGGGGACAGGTGAGAAGTCAATAGAGAGTTTGTGGGTCAGGGCTAAAGGGAGAACAGTGATGGGAGACATTATTGTGGGGATCTGTTACAGA
>WYDI02038440.1:0-33719 GCA_009867235.2 Psittacus erithacus | reverse complement strand
AAAGTCTGCTCTCTTGAAGTCCAGGGCAGTGAGCTTGCTGCACGCTCTTCTCACTGTCCTGAGGATCTCAAATTCGATCATCTCATGATCGCTGCAACCAAGGCTGTCCTGGGGTGTCACATTTCCAACCAGCCCTTCCCTGTTGGTAAGCACAAGGTCAAGCATGGCACCTCTCCTTATCACCTCTCCTTGATTTACAGGTTTAAAATATCTTAATATTAAAACTACAGCAAAGACTGAAATCCTCTGTGGGTAAAATGGAGATCTTCAAAGAGTCAGGGGAGTTCCCAGCCTTCTAGCAGGAAACTACTAGCCTTCTCTGTTGCCATCAACCCCAAAGCTGATAAAGAACCTCGGTGGCCTCTTCCAAACCATTTGAACCACTGTTTCAGTTTTTCATGAAGCAATTGTCCACTCTGTAAGAAATACTTTGCATAACAATCTAGAGAAGAGATCGCATGACTTAATAGAATGTGGCCTCCTTCAATTCAGAGCTAAGGTCCATTAAAGGTACTTATGTGATTGCAGTCTGCTTTGCTTCTGAAGACACATGGGAATTCGATCATGAAGGATTTAAAAATTTTGACTTGAAGAAACTTTCAGACTGGTAATGGCAAGGCAGGTAACATTTAGAGAGTAGGCTCCTGAATTGCCCATTCTGATGCTCTCTAGAATATTGTTCATTGTTTAGTACACAGACTGTATCTCAAAAAAGGTGGATTTGACAATGTTAGAGAATATTAAATCTACTTTAAATTAGGAATAAATTTGCACTTGTCTGAGCACATCTGGTCACCTCATAACCCATAAAGCACTTCTGTGTATCTTGGCAGCACCTCCCATAGTGGGAAGATGCTCTGAACTTTACGGACCTTACAGTAATTCTCACAGTGAAATCAACACTAACAACTGCAGAAGGCTAATCTTCTACAGAACCTTGGGGTGTCCAGCAGGTAATCTACTGCAGGCCAAACAGAAAAGAAAGATTTAATAATAAGCAAATAAAAATCAGTTCTCTGTCCCTTTAGTCTCTTTATTATCTTTGACTTTGACTAATTGTACAAAAGTGGTGTACAAACATCTCAACCACAACTTGTTACAGAAGCATTATGTAAGTGAGGTATCTGAATAATAGATGAAACAAGCATATAAACATCCGGAGTGCTACATTCACTTAACTTTTGCTGTCAGAAAAACATACAAAACCAGTAAAGGTAATTGTTTAGTCCTTAAGGGGGAACTGAATGAAAAGAGAAAGTACATTCTCTTATTTCAGAGCAAACCCAGCAAACAGCTTCATTTGTATGTACTTCGGTATAATGCCTACTGAAAAGTCTTTTGGGTCCTGGTACAGATGTGTAAGTTTGTCACTAATATTGATGATTCTATAGGAAAATAAAAATAACAAATGTTTCACAACTGAATATGTGAAACCAGCCAAAAAATCATGTACATATGTTGCCAAAGTCAATAAGCTTTGTTAGAATAGGTTTGTTGCTACTTTAAAGGAAAAGGGAGATTAAGAGCTTCATTTCTACTGAGAGGAAAAATCATTGTATTTCTTATATTGCCCATCTGATCTAAATCCAGATGAACTGATCAAATGTCAGTCAAGACAACATATGTCTTGTCCACTTATGTACCTAGAATCGGAGAAGGGGGAAAATGCATAATTGGTTCCCCAACAGATTGATTATTGAAGCCATGAATGAAACCTGAATGCTTCATTACTCAAAACTAAATAAATATTTATTGTTCTGCTACCATCACTTATGATAAAAACAGGTTAGGAGCTGAGACTTGAGTTTAAATGTATATTCAACTGTGTCAGAAATATGTGCAGTTTGAATGCAGGTGTATTTTTAACATCAGGCGGCAGTTGGAAAGCAGCACAGCAAATGATTGAGGAACCAACAAGATAAACAGCTGCCAAAACATGTTGCCCATTATGACATCAATATTCCAATGTAGTAATAGGATTTGGAATTAAAATCATGTTTGCTTTCATTGGACACCTGGAATAACAATGAGGAGACTGTAATGCCACGTTGTCTGTCTTTCCAGAGTAGCATGTATGGTATTCAGTATACAGAGGCAAAAATAGAAGAAACATAATGATCCAAAACTATCATGCTTAACATATATATATATCGCATTTATAAAAGAGAAGAATGAGGCTAAAGAAGATTCCTTATATAGGGAATAAATTAACAACCTAGTAATTATCCTTTGGAGGAGAAAGGAGAAAGACATAATTTTATACAGAATGAGCTGAAGCTTTTTTTTTGTTGTCTCACTAAAACACTAGATTTTGAGCACATAAAACGTATTCCACTTTCTATCTGTTAATGTACTAAGCTTTGTGATGAGAATACTATATATGCTTTATGACATGGAGTTAGGGTCCAGATGAAAACTTTGAGATTTACATTTTTATCCTGCATTGACCTTTTGGCTTCACTCCTTAATTAAGCAAGGCATGGTAAAGAAAGAGATTATTATGAGGTGGCTGGGTCCCCAGGGTGTTATGAGGTACCACACACAGTTAAGCTATCTCAAGACAACCATGTTCTCTAGAGTTACTTTATTGCTATTATAAAAAATCTTTATTATGGGGAAAAATATGTATTTTTATGCTAGAAGAAGATGAAGATGACAGTTTAGAATGTTGAATGGTAGTTTCAGCTGAGCTTTGTGCCCACAGAGACTGTAAAACATTGAAGACTGGGAGGCCTTTGATTGGCTCCTTTGTATCCTAAAGGGGTAGATTAATCTTTGTAAAATTCATAGTTGGAACATTGTACTATTAACTGGCACTTTCGAGTTATCAAGATACTTTATGAAACTGAAAAAGTCCTATTACACTTGCTAAAAAGGCAACTTTGGGGGTGTGGCTCTTATGAAACCATTTCATCTCTGGAGTATTAGACACTTTCCACTGTGCCTCATTCTTGATGAAGGCCCAGGATGTGGATCTTCTGGTAATATCTACCAGTTTCTACTCTGTTAATTATACCCTATCTAAGGACCCAATCATACAGCTTACTAAGGTTCCTTAATTTTCTCTCTTTTGGAGTTGAAATTGAGAGCGTATTTAAGCCCTTATGGGACTAGGCCTTAGTTCCTTGTTTTTTAAACTGCAACTCTGTTCCTCAAGCATGATGTCTTCTTTTTAACTTCTGTGATGAATGTGTGATGCACACAGAGGAGTTGGAATCTTATTAGCACCTGAGGGAACTTACAATGTTCCTGTTGCTTTTAAGCCTTCTGCAGTATTCCTCACATTGAAGCTTTTGTGTATCTATCCTCCACACTGCTGCTAATGACCAATGAGTATCAGCAAATATGCATGTCTTTACAAAGTTCATAAGGTAGTTCTACTTCGAAAAGCTATTCCAGGAGCACAGTGATTACTCTAAGGGAGTTAGACTCATGAAGGGCTCTTTGTAGTAAAACAGTATGAATGCACCACAGACCAAAGAAGGATACAGAACAGGCATATGTCTTTAAGGCTAGAGATGGCCTACTTGACAACACATTGATTTATGCCCACCACTGTTCTGAGGCTGGCTTAGAGATATTTGATTTACAGTGGATAGATTGCCTCCTGTTAAATAAAGTCCTGGGTCATTGTTCATAAACCTGGACTGAATATAGCAATCTCAGTGCATTGTTAAAATACTGCAATGGAGTTCAGAGTGCCTTATTAAGCCCTGCAGCTCAAAGATTAATAGTTAAAAGGATAAAACCCTTTGTGCAAACATCTAACAAGCTTCTTAAGTCAATGACAATTAGCCCTGCAAAGTACTGAAGCTGTCTGTCAAGAAGCTCAAACTAAAGTAACATGACTTGGTCAAAAAGAGCATCGGTTGCCCCATCCCTGGTGTGATAATGGATTAGCCCTCAGAGACAGCGTTTGGCCATCCCCCAGAATAAGCCAAAGTAAAACATCATGACTAATAGACAGGAAGGGTCCTGAGGAAGAATAAGCCATCTACAAATGAAAACTGGGGGAAAAAAATCTCCTTCTAATTTTTCAGATGATCCAGGATGCTGATGACACCTTCCAGGTGAGCCCAGGTGCAGGGAGAGGTAACAGTGCTGCGGTAGGTGGCACTGTTCCACTCCTCCAGCCACGACAGCGGGAAGTGCCATCTTTGGGACGAGACATAAAACTGAGGCCTTGACCAGTTGCAGTTATTAAAGGTCCCATTGCACTTTCCACAAGATTAACTGTGTTAACCTCAGTGTCCTGGCTGATTGCATTCTGTCTTCCTAAATTCCCTCTGTAGTTTCAACTGGACAAGTTAATCTGCACTTCCTGTTTTAGGTGGCTGTGCAACTATTGCTGTGCTTGGACATGCAGCCACTGCACTTCATCCCAGGGTGACCCTGCTCCACTGATGACCCGTACAGATGGACCAGACTGTGTATGGCTGCACTGGTACCACAAGGAGGGTTGAGGAGGACAGCACAGCTGTAACCCTGTGTTTCCAACCTAATAGTGTGACATGGAGATGGAATGCACCCTTCAAAACAGACCAGTGGTTGCAACACCAGAAAGTGGTAGTAGCATTTATTTGATGGGATGTCGTGCCAAGCCATGTGAGTAACTCCATCTGTCCAAGCACAATGCCTTATGGACCATATCCTGGAGTAGGTCATTGTGTCTGCCATCTCACTGCAGGCTTTCCTCTTGGCCAAACTCAGTCCTACATTTTTAGCTCTGAACTGGAGAGGCAGAGCAAGACCATGCTGCAGTTTTGGTGTGGTTCTAGATGAAACACATTGAGGCTCAATTCTCAAAATCTCTTCTCATGCAAGTGGCCTTTTATGAAGCAGACAGGACTGAAGCTTCATGTGAACTGTGCAGTCCCTCACAAGGACAAATTGCAGCAATGTGACCCACTATGTGAATCAGCCATGGCTCATGCATAGCTTTCACTGTTCTTACAGTTTCGAGGTTTGGTAGCTAGCCCTGAGGTTGGAGAAATTACATTCTTTCTACCTGTAATTCTTCCTCCTGTTTCAGTTGGATACTTCCTTTGTCACTTCATATCCCAAACTATTGTGTTTTATTGCTGGAAAATGTGTGTTTCATTTCAGTGACTGGGGATTACACATACATGCCATTGAATATAATGCAAGGACATTATGTGAAGGCAAGAAACTATTATTTTTCTGCTTATCTAGAGAAAATAAAAATTATTATTAACATCTTCATAACTAGGTGGGGAGTAATATTCATATTTGAACTCCATAAGAAGCCTGAAATGTAGTATGGAAATAACCTGGCTGGGTGATCAGGTATTTAGAATGAGCCAGGTGACAAGGCAGGAAACCTATAATTATCATGAAATAAAAGCAAGTTTCTGTAAAATAAAGCATATTTGGGTGTCTGCTTTCTGCTGTATGACATTTCCACTGAAGATTGTAATTCCTTTTTCTATGTCCTGTTCCCCTTGTACAGAGTGTCCCCTTGGGAAGCAGGGCCCAAGAGCCCTTTCTAGAATGGGACAGGATATTACAGCTTGCTTTGTGCACCAGCATCCTTAATATTTCCTTCCTTTCAGAAGCAAATAGAGCGTACCCTTATCTGAATGCTAATTTCCTAGTTAAAACCCTCCCTTGCTGACAAGGGACTGAAAGAGTTTTAAATCACAGATGTAGAGTATCAAATGCAATAATGCTCTTGCAATAGTGCATTGAAGCCTCAATTAATTAACCCTTGGGCTAAGTAGGCAGGTACATGGTGGTGGCCACAGGCGGTGGATGGATGAGATTTAAATGGGCATCTCATTTCCTCAGCACGGAACATGCCGTTTGGTTCAGAAAGGAGTCATTTTACACACTCGCCTCATTTGCGCTCAGCTTTAATCCCTTTAATTCCACCTGAGATCCAGGCAAGAATGGGAAAAGAGAGTGAGGTGCAAAAGGCTACAGAGCTGGGCTTTGTTTACATATGTTTCCCCAGGGATACCCTCCCCAGCAGAACCAGGGATCCTGGCCTTTTTATCAGGCTGCTTGGATCCAAAGCAGTTGTCATATGGAAATGGCTACAGAGAGATTAAGGGGAGCTCTTCACTGCAATCCATCCCATTCAGAACCTGAAAAGTAAGGAGTGGGAAGAGGAGGCTGAGAAAAGGGGCTGAGCTTACCCTGGTGCATGTCAGGATGCAGTGGAGGCTCAGTGGCAGAGGGTCAGTTTGAAGGGGCCATGGTTGCTTGGGCCTCCCATGACATCACGATGACAGCTGCCGCTTTCCCTTCAATGTTCCATGTGCATGCATGTTCACATATGATGTAAATTATGTTCCATGGGTGATATCCCTCTGGCTAGCTTTTATCTATCTATGTAACATGAGCCTTCCCTGCTGAGAAAGGGGACATGATTCTGCCACATATCAAGGGTAACAGACCAATGACTTAAAAAATACCCCAATGATTTTTTTTTTAATCACTTGCAGGCTTTTGATCAGGCTGCGCTTTGCTTCTCTTTTGTGCTCACTTTTTCTCCTAATCCAGGGGTCTGCTAGGAGGAGCCAAAATTTTAAGCAAATGTTGCAGAATATTTGTGGATAATGAATTTTGAATTTATTATAGTTATTGCACAGGAAATCTGATATCTCAGCGCTGTGCTCCTTCAATCAAGGATATGCAGACAATTGTGTGACCTATACAACAAATTATGTCAGGTAGAATTTAAAATATCAGATACTTGCAAGAAACTTCACCTGAACAAGACTGGGAATTGTTCACAGAAATTATCCAATGAATGGCTGAGAATAATGAACTTATTAAAAAAAAAAAAAAGTCAGAATCTCTCCCTTACCAGCCACTGAGAATAAAAACCCAAAAAGTATCGTGTTATTCATTGCAGTTACATTATGTGCCCAGCTCTCCTAGAACAACCATATGCAAGGAAGTACTAGTTATCCAAAAGTGTATAAATAAGGTTTGAGAGAGGGTACTGGTTCTAAGGAGATTCAGTCTGCAGTACACTTGTATGAAATACTCCTGCATCAACGCGTGTTTGCTCCCACCGTGCGTAGGAGTGCTATGAGGATCAAGAAGGATTTTTCTGGTGGGACTGTATGCATGGATGGATGGTATGTGAGTATTTCTCCATACCTTGCTCTGTGCCAGCCCCATCTGTGCACATCCAAAGGCCTCTGCCGATAAACCCACTCAGCAGTGTGTACTAAATGGGAAGATCCCCCACACCCTCTTTTCCCCTCTCCCTGCGCTGCTGGCAGCTGAGGCAAGGCACATTCATCACACCTGTGGGCCTCTTCCATTTTGTGCAACATGCAGAGGTGTCACTTGGGTCCAGTGCTATGGGATGATGTGCTGCCAGGGGTGCCTACCAGGGCCTCTGCCCCCCCATCCCACCTGCCACCCCCACTGGGCCACAGAACTCTCCATCTCATTTCCCTCCACACGATTTACCATCTGTGAGCTTGTCTTTAACCTAATAAAAATCATCTCGCTTTTGACTAACAAGAAAAGGAAACAGTGCTCATTGTGGGATTTGGGGAAAATGGCCTCGCTAATCTGCAGGATGAGAATGGAGTGATTTATAGGTGGATTTAACTGTGGGCCATGATTAGGGGGCTGGTAGTAAGTGCATTAGATGTCTAAGTGTGGCAATAGAGTAAATAGGCGTTTTATTTATAGCAGTGCCAGGGGCCTCTTAGCGGAAGAGCGCTTCTCCAAATTGAAATATAGCAGAGTTTACACTCCTGATTAGGGCTTCAAGCGCAGAGCCCAAGGCTATCAGTGAGCAGAAACAACGCTCGCTGACACCTAATTGTCACTGGATTAATGTGCAAACAGGGACAGCAAACAGCAACAACAAATAACCCGGTGTCAGAGCTGCTGGTGGCAGTGTCCACTAAGTGACTGGGGGCCAAATTGAAGTTTATATCTCAGAATCCACTGAGATCAATGCATCAGCCAAGTAGACAGGGCTGGAAATACTTTGCTGTTGTATGTATTTACATACAGTACAAGTGTGGAGCTAGCTATAAAAACAGAAAAAAGAAAAAGGTTTTGTTTTTGTGCCAGGTGTGAGCTGTATGTGCAGCATGTGTTGCACTGCCAGGTACCAGCAGAGGCTCCCCATCCAGAAATCTACATCCCCCTTTGAATGCCCCTGGACTCCTGAAAATAAATTCTTTACGAAGATGCCTAGTGTGTGTGCGACTATGTCTGTAATAAAAGAGGCCAGGCTTGTAACGAAAAGTAATATATTTTATTAGACCAGCTGATACTGCATGAGGAAAGAAGGGCAAGCATCTGAGTTCAGGAACCCTTCCCTATGTAGTAAAATACATAATCCATATGTGTGAATTCATTTGCCTCAGAACAATCAACTGTTTCATCCTTTGAATTATTAAAGGTGTGTATTCCCGTTATTATATGAGGTTCACAAATATGCCGTTGTTAGCATATAGATCATGTGAAGCTACATACGTCTTTAAACTAAGTATGGACAATATTGCTCAATTTATTTTCTCTATGCTTCATAGACATTCAGGTAATTTATGTGAATAAGGTCTTTTGCTCTATGATCTTGTGACTGTCACTGGCATCTCCATATAAAATTTTATAACCCTGTTTGTGAATCAAATCATTCCCGCAACAACTGATTCAATCTGGGTCACCACCTGTCCAGCTTTGGACCAGAGGAAGCAGTTTGAGCATTTGAGCTCCAGTTTTTTTCTCTTCTGAATCTGGTTTGGCTTGCTTGCTCTGAGGTATTTCTACTCAGGATCTCACTACTGCTGATAAATTTTTCAGAGGTAAAACCCCTGTGCTGTGCATTTACTGCAGCCACCCTCTTTTAATATGAGAAATTAACATCATTTCCTTGGAACAAACGAAAGCAGTTAGAATGAGCCCAAAAAAGAAGGCAAGAATATGTTAGCAGCCACGGAGTTCACATGTTCAACCTCTTTTTTTTTTTTTACATAATTAGCTATTGAAGGGGGAAAAGTCACAAATATGTGATTTATGTCTCTCAATGTATTTCTAAAGTTCTTAAGTTTTATTGACCATGAAAGTTGGTCTTTCCCTATGTTAAGAACTGAAGAAGTTATAGAGCTAGCTAGTAGCTCAATGGTGCAAAGTCTTACGATTTAATCTTGACATTTGCAATTTTTTGCTGTAAAATATTACTTACTTTATTTCAGGACTTTAGTGTAAAACCTCGTAATTTCCTTTAAGCTCCATTTGATTGTCAATTGCACAACTCCCTCCAAAGCTTAAAGCTTATGATTTTCATATACATATGATTTATTTCTTTTGTATCACAATATAATGTACTTTGGTGAAAATTCCCCTTATTTTTCCTACATCCTGATCTTTCCTGCCTTGCAGCTAGGATTTTTTTGGTGTGTGACAGTACTTGGGTATGTGAGCTTTGAACTTCCTGTAGATTCATTTAGAAATGTTTCAAATATCCATTCCTAGGATTGAACCAGCTGCATATCTGATCTACTGCGCTTAATGATTTCCAGGAAGTGGTGGTCTTGCTATTGATGTATTTGGAGAAGGAATGGGATCAATTTTCAATATTGAACCCAGTCCAATAGTTGTTTACTCCTGATTTATTTCAGAGATTGAAAGCTGCACAAGGCTAGGAAGAAAAGGTTTACACTGCAAAATTGCAAATATTTCTGGTTTTCTTTTAGGTCATCTAGAGTCAGAAAATCATAAAACTGAGTTTGCAACAGGGAAGTCCCAAGTTCATTTTACTAAAAATATGCCTGATGAATTCAATGTATTTTTAATCCAAGTATAAAACTCTAAGGACATCCAAGGTGCTGACTAGAGCATGAAAATCTATATTAATGCTCTGCCAGAATGACAGTACTTAAACAACCAAAATATCACCCACAGGCATTAGGCTTTCTGAGAAGTTCATAATCTATATATTGTTATTGTAAAGATTGTGATTTCATGCAGAAAATAATTCACAAATCAAAATTAACATCACTCCCAATAGATGGCCAAAAGCTTTAAATATGCATTTTACATTTGCTGTTTCAAAAAAGCTATACAACCCTGTAATATATAATTACTACAGATATATATCACAAAACTGCCATACTGTTCAATATATCAGCAAAGACTCAGAAATCAAGGAATAGTTTTTCTTAACTGTACGTAATATTGATATTTTACATTTCAGTTACATAAAATCTGCCAGTTAATATCCTTCAGCCATATAGATGCACGTATGTACGTTCATAGCCAGTAGGTTATTTGAAACAGCTTAGAGCTGGAAGACACTCCTCTATACAGACAGTTGCAAAATGGGGCCTGTTTCCTTACATGGGCAAAATGCCCACTGTAGAGGACAGGAATTCTGCCTGAACAAGGGCTGCACAATTAGCAGCAAAGCATGCCAGTCAGAATGTTTTGCACCAAGGAGCTTAAATAGCGTTGCTCAAAAGAAAATGCCCACTTCTCCCCACAATCCTGAATAGGACATTAGATGTGAGAATTTGGAGCCCTTCCTGTGGAAGGAATAAAAAAACAATAATACTGTAGGTTGCTTTGCTGTGGTAACAAGCTAAATCCAGCAGCGAAGAACCTCACTGCATTGTCCTGTCTGCTGGTGAAGCCCGCTGCCAGGCTCCACAAAGGCATCAGGCTCCCAGCCAGCAGAGCCGACTGCAGGACTGGGGCCTGAATCTATTGCTCACTAGCAGAGCTGACTGCAGAATTAAAGCTTTCAACCACAATTTTCAACTTGATAACACATGGACACAGCAATCCCACCCACGTGATAGCAATTGCAGCACTCAGGCAGTAGATTGTAGGCTCCTCTGGGCAAAGACTTTTCATTTTGTTTATTTATAAATCATCCAAGTGCATTTATCACGCTGTGTGGATGATAATAATAAAGAGATGCTCATGACTCCCAGCACAGATACAGCAAGAAAAACACTGGGAAGTTTGGGGAGGAATGAGAAAAAGTGAGAAGACAATAAACTGCATTTAGTTCACTGAACTGTGGAGGAAGAACAGACAATAAAACCCCGGCTTTAACAAACCCTTGTTGAGACACTGCTCTGTAACAGACATAGTTGAGCCACAGAAACATTTGCTCATTAACCAGTTGTGAATTTTTGTCACACATCAAATACTAGTAATGAAACAAAATTAAAATAATGGTTTGCTTTTTAGCCCAAATATATGAGGGATGTTAACGTGCCTATGCAAACATTTTAAACATCACATTAAAATCTGTGTTTGGAGTAATATGGGTTGGGGGTTGGTTTAAATTATGAAAGGTTTCAAGAAAATCTAATTTTAACAAAAAAGGGAGGCTGCTGTGTAAAAAGCACAAGGAAAAAACAGCCTCTGAAGTACTGTAGGGCTGCCAAATTGCTCTGCCAAAACTCCCATTATAGAAAGATGGGCTGAAGCAGGAACACAGGCTTGGCCCTATTGTGCATTTGTACACAACAAAGTGCTGCGGCATAAATCAATGCCTCAGCACAGAAGAGCTTCATTTCAGTGAATCATCTTTTTTATTAATCTTTGTTTTTCTGGTTTTTTGAGCACTAGTCTTTTAACTGTAAATTGCAACTATTTTCTTTACTCACAAAAGCAATGCTGCTGTAGTTAGAAGGGTTAGTAGTGTGGGTTAATGAAGCAGAATTTACCAGTGAGGTTCAACATCCATTGAAGAAATGTGGGAAATCCATCAATTCAATTACTGCATCCTGTAAGTGCCCTGATGTCTTGTGCTGCTTCAACACAATGGGATGAATCAACCAACCAACCAGTTCATGGCCACCAGCAAAGGGAGATCTTGGTCCCACTCTGTTTCCCCTTCCCCTCTCTCCCGGCTTCCAGCCAAGAACTTCTGCCACTAGCCATGCACACTAGCAGTCCCTATGCTCCTCTGAGACCTGATTCAGCTTGCCAACCTGGCAGAAAACTAATGTGGTTAAAAAGAGGTGATTTTCTGCTGGGTGAATTAGCTGAAAGAAAAGGAGAGAGGTTCTAATGAACAAAGAAGATGGTGCAGGTCAGGTGGAGGGACCATGTGGCCAAGAGAGAGAGAAGCACAGGGAGAGAAGAAAGGACTAGCAGGGAGAGGAATCATGATCTGCCTCTTTGAGAATCAACAAACCATGAGATAGGCACAGACACTCCAACTGCATCTCTGAATTGTGATTTTGCTGTAAGAAGCGCCTGGTGACAGCACCAACTTGAAGCATTCTTGCCCTTTGACCACCACACAAATGCAAAGTTACTACCAATACAATTAGCATTCACAATAAGGCGCAAGAAGCCCAGTAAAAGCATTGGATTAAAGGTAAGTGGCAGCTTAGTAGACTATGCATCATCTCGCGGAATAATAATTCCACTGAATCTGAAGTTGACAAGTAAAAATAAATCAAGGTTCAGAAACCACCCTGAACTTTGGTATTGCCAACCACAGTGGGGCAGTTTTGACTGAAAGGTGTATCAGCATCTGAGAATCCCCAGTTCAGATGAATGGGTTGTTCCATAGAAACAGCTGATTTTCATCTTAAACTACTTCATGTAACGTCTCAAAAAATTCACCTCTGTGTTCTCTTCTGGATAGGAGAGAAGTAGCTACCTGGAAGACCATGTCCCACTACTGAGAGGCCTGAGAAATTCTGATTAGGGCAATCTCTAGCTCTTCCCTAAATGCATGTGCGGTCTCAAGTGTCTGCTTTAATCTATGAGCATTACCAAATCCCTGGGTACGTTTACAGCAAGACAGGGACTTCAAATGGTAACGAAAACATCCAGTGTTCTAAATACTAGCATAATAGTCCTAATGATCCGAACTTGGTTTTGCTTTTTAGCTTTAGAAATGCTTATTTTAGTTCCAGGAAAATTGAGTTCATACGCAGAAGAGAAATGACTGTTCTAGTGTATTCTGAGTTTGGAAGAGGTTGCCTGTTTGCTTTTTAACTGTTTTTTCACTGCCTTTGAAAAATAAATCTGGAACAAAATGAGCTGTTAGTATCGTATCTGTAAAGGTCAAAATACAAGCTTTCCAGGGGCAGCAGTGGATAGGATGCTACATAAAGTAACAATATATGGATATAAACAGACTAGCTGATATGAACACATACAAAAATATGTATCAAAAATGCATGGGAAACACACCAGGTTTTGTGTATACACAGATATAGCAAGGTAAAATTTGAAAAGGCAGTGGCTAGCAGTGATAATGTGCTGTTAGTCAACATGTTTTGTGCAACTATCTGGAACTCTCCTAACTCAGACAAAGGTCTTGCTTGGAGGTCCCAACCTAGGCAAGGCTGCTCAAATCAAGGTGGACATTGCCCTCTGGGACTTGCAGTCTCTGGGTGCTCCCATAAAAGGAGAGAAACTGTGATCATCTATGTTTTACATTGACTAGGTGTAGCCCTCCTAAAGGGAGTGGGGAAGTCCCAGCAAGACACCTCTGGAAAGTTCCTACCATAGTAAAGATGTGCATCTTGGAAAAATTAAATTAACCCCATAATAATATATAAATCTTTACAACACAGCCTTTTAAAATATTCCTAACTCTCAGAAGACTTTATCAATGTTATACATTTACAGAATCACTTAGGAGTATTGATATGAAGAAAAAACCCATGCTTCCATCCCTGTAAAACATTAACAATATCAAGACAAGCTGCCTATCCAGAATACCAGTGAAATTACATACCTTCTGCCAAGGTTGATGAAATTATGATGGCTACATGTCATTTTTTTCTGTTTGAAGGAAAATCTATGGTCAAGTATGCCTTGAAGTTCTTCAGGTTCATTAACAAGGTCAAAATCAATGTTATTTTACTGTTTGGAATCATTTTTGGCGGAACAATGAAAAGAAACCATAGTAGAAGTAGTCTTAATATAATCATTTTCTTTTCATTGTTCTTTATGGGAAAATAATTTGCCCCGAAATTTAGTGGTCCCATCAGGGAGGTGATATCTTTAAAAAGGTGGTCTGAAGGACAGGTTTTACTGTACTTTAATAGGCTTATAGATTAATATAAATCTTAATATTCATAATCTGTACTATTCCTTTTCTCAATATCTCGTCCATCTATACATCTATTTGTAATGTGTGTTTCAAACACAAGTTAAACTTGATTTTATTGAAAGTACTGATAGTGCTATAGGGATAATCATTTCTGAAAAAGTCAGGAGGTCAAACATACAGTCAGTTTTCTCTTGAAAACAATTTCATTAAAAAAAATCAATTACTGGTACTTTGTAGCTGACTATTCCCTGAATATTTTGAAATATCTGATTGCCTGAAATAAAATATGTCAGTTAAACAATGAGTATTATTGCAGTAAAGTGCACAATTATCAGCCCAATTTGTATTCCTATGCAAGGGTAAAAACCTGGAGCAATTCCATGTAATTCAGTGTCAAAACCACCAGTCTGTTTCTACTAGAGATATTCTGGGTTTGCAAAATTAATTGAATCATTTCAATTTGCAGGCCAGAAATGCAGCATTGTAAGCTTCCCATTACAGATAATCATGTAAGCAGTGAGTAAGCCCACTTTTCGTAGCATGCTTTTGCAGATGACAAGATACTAGAAGGCATACCAGAAATATATCTAATCACTTGAAATATTCGTCCCCAAGGACACCTACAATATTTATTCTAGGTGCAGTGCTTTTAAATGGGAGGTTGTTGTCATTTGTTGTTGTTGTCATTAGCTTTTATGTAAGCTGTGCATAGGAAAATTTACAAGTGTCTGCTAATGCCTCTTTGTATTAACAGAGAACAGCAATAAGCAAATGCTGCTCCTGTGAAGTGATAAGCATTACTTTATAATACTCAGCCATTATCTACTAACTGAAAAATTAGTTGAACTTTGGTAAATTGCATGCACAGGCCAGTACTTATCTACTTTCTGCTGATTAGAGCATGAAATATTTTCATGATTTGAATGGCTTTTACAGAAATCGGGACAGAGCATGTAAAATATCTATGGTACATGAAAAAGCAATGCCTGCTACATGGAAGATACTAGACTAAATCCTGTTTGTATTTAGTGCAAACTGGGATAACAAGCAGGATTATCATGCAGGTACAGTCCAGTTCAGAATGCACCCGCAAAGTCTGCTTATATTTTTTCCTGTCACCTCTTAGCTGTGCAGCAGCAAGTGATTAATGTATTACTTACTGGCACTTACAGAGCTGTTGGACTGTTTAGACTTTCTTGTAAGAACAGGAAGCTGAGCAGGAAACCACTGTGCACATTCTACCATGAATACCAAAATGGATTTTGTAACTAATTGGCAAGATAGCCCAGATTTTGTCTGCCAGCTATTAGGTGGCTGATCTTGGACTGGATTAGCATGGAAAGCAAAAAAAAAAAAAAGAATGAATGCTGAGAAGCGTTAGCAGAACTTTGCAGTCGAGCTGACCATCTGGAGTAATGGACAGTGTTGGCTGTCTTCCATTAGAGGGAATCATTCAAAATCATAATGGGCAGTGGTCACCAGGGAAAGAGATGGAGAGAAAGCTAGTCATTCTTTTATATTTGTATGAAGTATTAGTGAAGATATACTAAAACACTTGTCTTAATCTTGCAATTAACAATCATGGTTATTAAGATCTTTAGCTACCTTTGATAAAGATACTGCTTGCAATATTTCAAAATGATTTACAATATTATATCAAATGCAACCTACTTATCATGGGATTTCTAATTTGGACTAAAAGAAGAATGGTTCTACTACTGGGCTTTCCATGGTACACGGAAAGAACAGGAGGTTTTGCTAAATTTCAATAACCAAAATAAAATCTGGTTCATCCTTTAGTTGTACAAACTTGTATGTGTAATAGCACCGTTTTATGTATAATTTCTATTAGAAGAGTTTACTAATGCATACACACTTCGTGTGAAGGCTAAAAAGAATTCAGTTGTTTGTTTTTCTATGATAGCAGTTTGCAGAATGAATTAGATTCATTCATGGACAATTCAGATAGCAACAACCAATATAAAATATGACCAGCAAATCATACTCTAATCCTATGCAGTGATGTTAAAATATAACTGTCTCATTTTGATATTTTAGGAGAAGAATAAGCAACACACATACTTATGACAGAATTGCATTAGTAATTTATTTGACAGCATTTCCTTATGAGTACATTTCCTTTGTTTTCGGTTACAGAAAAATGAATCGGTGATAAATAAGAAGGGGACATTGAAAAAGCTTATGGCTTATGACCACTTTTTAGTACTTGTTAAACATTTGCCCAAATCTCAAAGTGCATCTTGCCTCCTAAAATGCATCCAAGGAGACAAAGGATTAAAATAATTTTCTAAATAATGATTTTTAAAAGCCAAAGTTTGTAACTCACAAGTACTGGTGACAAATACTACTGAAATATTACTTGACAAGCAGAAAAGCACAGTTTTAAGGATTAATAGAATGCTTTATAATAGCTTTTATCCCAATCAATTCCTTTTCGTGCATAATAAACACACTGCACATACATCCGAACCACAAAAGTGCCTGGCCAAGTTCTGCCATTGTTTATGTCTCACAGCCTCAGAGGAGTTAATGAAGTTGCAAGGCTGTACAGAACTTGGTTCTTTATGTTTCCAACCTCATTTGATAAATTTAAATATTTACCCATATATGCTGGGTAGGAATCTTTAGTCAGTTTTTTGAGCCATGATTAAAAATATCATTTGGACCATGTTGTGAATAAAGCAGATTTTTTTCCAGGACTACTGATTGTTAAATGTTGATAGGTGGGGGGAAACTGTCATATCAATCTTTTTTGTTCCAAAACCAAACCCAGCATTTGCTAGTAATAGCATCAGAAGCAAACTTCAGCTCCGCGGTACAGAATGGTAGGCTTCCCAAAGTCCAGCTGACTATTTCTCTATGCCTGCTTGTTGTTCCACCCATACAAGCTGTTGCATAATCAGATGTATTCAGTGGAAAACCAGCTAGCTTATTGAGCTTTGCAGAAATAATTTGCCATTTGCTGACATTTTCTGGATGTATGTATATACAGCAGCGGGAACCTGAAGTTTTTGCTAAGTTTTGCAGCAGTCTGTTCTCAGCCATTGCAGCCTTCCTCATCTCTCTGAGTTCAGAATGTACCGTTAGCCACTTCAATGATACTCATTTTAAAAGGTTAACAAACGAGAAGCTAAACCAACCATACAAATAACAGCCAAAAGAACAGTTTCCAAACTGTGTTGCTGTGGTGCCATTTCCAATTTAATATTCAGACAGAGTAAAGCTAAAGGCCACCAAACCAGGTGGATGAAATAGTTCTGCATTTTATGACTCATTCTTAAATGAAATCTCTTAAATATTGCTAATGAAGCCAGTTATCATATACAGACCTGTAATGCGCCCTTTCTAAGCTGGTTCAGTTACATTTCCCTGTCTAGCAATTTACCCCAGGCCCCTATTAAATGAATTATCACGGCTCCTAAATCATCTCTGCAGGGGTTTCCGCTAATCCCATCAAGACACTTACACTCCCTTTCTTCCCTCCTAGTGACATAATGAATTATTATTTCATGGGGAGCTGTTAAAGAGGCCCCTTTGGAAGAGTTTAATGTGCAGTGCAGGGAAGGGAAGGGAATTGCCAGCCAAGGAAGCTGTGGTAGGTACCGCAGCCTCAGGCTGCTCAGCCGTCTGCAGGGAGACAAAGGGCACCATTGCCACGGGCTCCCCACACATCCTCTGGGGCTGGCCCCGATGGTGCCCCTGGTCCTGGGGCTGGCAGGAGGGCTTGCTCCCCCTGCAAATATACCCTGCCCTCTGCTTACCCTCATCGTCATGAAAAGCAAAGGTAGAGGGAATATAAATGTTTTCCTTAACCGGAGGAAGCACCCCGCTCACAAACCACTTGCTGAATCCATTAAGCTAATTTATTAAACACAATTTGCCTTGTGTGGCTGAACTGAGTAATGATAAAAACCATAAATAGGGAGAAAGCAACAGCACTGAGCTGTGGGCTCTGTGGCCCTGTGCCCAGTTACAATGCCCCTGACTAGCAGGGACCATGCCTGTGTTCCCTTCTCTCCATCCTTCCTGGTACTACCAGCGAGGGACACAGGATCATCTGGGGAGAGGGCACATGACTGAATCAAGTTCATTCACCCCTTCTGGATGTACCCAGCTCTAAGGGTGATAATTAATAACTATTAAAGGAGGAGAGCATTAAAGAGTGGTAGAATTTTTTGCCAGAAGGACTGCACATAGAAACAAGGATTTCCCCCAGGTAGGATAACTTTCAGGCCCCTTTATTCTCTAATCAGATTTCTGCAGATGTCCTTCCGACCAACACTTTGTATCTTCTGTGTGAAGAGGCATAATGTAAGTTGATAGTGAAACACACAAAGGGCCAGACTTTCAGCCATGGAAATCCTTACCTTTCCCATGACATCAGCTGAGCACAACAGGTATAGATGACCTCAGAGCTGAGGTCATTCTGAGGCTGGTGGGATGAGGACAATATTCACAGGGCTGCAAATGAGATTTAATGCAGATCGATAAGGGCTACCAGGAGAAGAGCCCTAAAACAAGTCCTGGCATGCAGGTCACAATTATTTTACCTTCCCTCTTCATTAACTTTGTGTGTAAGATGCAGCAGCAGAGTTGTCACGTGTAGCATGCTTGCCTGAAGGGCAGGAGCAGAGCGCACTCAGATGAGATGTCTCAGCTCCTATCTGCCTCTGCAGTCTGATGAAGAGTATCAGACCATAGTCCTGCAAAGGAAGCTCTGTAGGACTTACTGTCATTTTGCAATAGCTTGTTCTAAGCTCTTAAAATAGATTTGATCAAAAAGTGATAAAATACATGAGAAGAATTCTATGAAAGATCTGTCTGGTGTAGTTTACTCTCCAGAAGTGGCCAGATGCACCTGCTTATGGAAAGAATAAAGTCAAGTATTGTGATCCCTCTTCTCTTTAGCAATCAGCCATTAAGGGACTTTGAGCTATGATGGAACCATGTATTTATTCATCTTTGGTAGCTCTACTTGTCATGTCTAGTCCACCTTTAAATATATGTATACTTGGAGCTTTTCCAACAGCTTTTTGCAGGATATGTTCATGCGCTGTAAAAAGGTATTGTTTTATATCTAATGCCTGATCTTCCAGTTGCTTGACCCTAGTTGTCATTTTGTATTCATCATCAGGTCTTGATTTTACCTGTCTTCACCATCTCCTCCCCCAGCTGTCTCTTTTCCAAGCCGAAATCTCTTTGTTTGGAAGCCATTCCATGCCTACAACCACCTCCTTTGTTCTTATTGGTACTTGAGGTTCTTGAAAACATACACCTGAACTGGAATTGTAGAAATTAAAAAGCAAGTATAATGACAGAAGCGAGACATGGTCCTTTGATGAGATCCATATATTAAGCACAAACAGATGAGTGTAATACCATGAAGTAGGTGGAGGGGCTGTATGTTTATATCTGTGCAATATCGAAGTTCTGGTTTTGATTAATAATACCTCCAAGAAGAAGGAAGAGCTATAGGTGCCACTCTCATTCTGTGGGCTAATCTGTGCTCCTCAATGACTTCTGTATTTCCCAAGTTACTACAGAATGCCCTAATTCTGAAATAAAACATACTGCTCCCTCACAAAGCTTAGGAATGAAGGATGATTTTGTGCAATGCATAGAAGAAATAATTGGTGGTCTCACAAGTTCCAGCTGGGATAAGAGACACAGGGAAGGGGGATGAACAGTGGTTTCTATGTAATTTTTAGTTGAATAACTATGCATACTCTTTTGAAATTGTTATGCTCTGTCAGGTAAAACCAGAGGTGCATGAAACATGATATTTCTAATTTACCATCCATTTCTGTTTTCAATGATTTCCATTTCCTGAAATGGTTTGAATCTCCATTCTAGAAAGTGATAGCAATGTCAAAATAAAATTCAACTGTAAACCCAAATTTTAGACTCAAAACTGTAGACCCAAATTTTTAAATTGGCTTCCAGCCTTGGAAATTTTAGCTTGTCTATGATCAAAACTTAATGGTGTGATCTTTCTATTCAAAACCACATTTTTGTCTCAAGTTTAATGTTTGTGACATCCATAAATTTGGTCTGAGTTTTGGGCTTGCGACAAAATTCTCAAAGTAGTCAAATTTAATCTGATTTCATTTGAAATCTTGAAATATTTGCATCCATCAGGCCAAATGCATCCTGCTGTATGTTTAATTTGAAGATGGACAACTAACCACTGCAGAGATAGCTGTAGTCTGCCCCTGTTGACAGTAGAATTTTTGGGGAACAAAGGCCTTACTTTAAAAACTATTGGACTGACAAAATGACCATACTTGTAGGTATGCAATTAGTGCATTAAATAATGAATTAAATTATAAACATTCAAGTTTGTGGTCTGCTCGGTATTTTTAAATGAATAAATCAATTTACCATTGACATTTGATTATCCTAATTGACTTTTGTGAGAGGAGTACATTTTAGGCACTTGTATTTTGAAATGGATGACATGCATATTTGCAAACTGCATCACCTTAGTGCTGCCATGTCTGTATCAGCAGGAAGAGCTCAAAATAAACTTTAAAGGCCTTCTGCCACTAGGAAATTTGAAAGACCAATTACTTACTAAACATTTAGAAGCTTGCAAATGTGACTGGAAGCATATCCAAAAAGTGATGAGCTTCTTTTGATAATTTAAACAGCTCATTATCATTATCATTTTCAAACCAACAGAGAAAAAATATGCGTCTTACTTTTCATTATCTGCAGTCATTTCTTTGTCTTCAGTCTGGAATAATGTGTATGATTTTATTATCATCATTGCTATTGTTATTAAATTCAGTTATTCCAAATAGAGAAATTGCCCAGCTGATGATGAAGAACATGGTTTTGCTTAGGGCTGGAACAAAAATTTTGCTTTTATTATCTCAGCTTAGCTGGAATCCAGATTCTTTTCTATTTTGAAAGCAAAGGTTATTGTTGCAGTCTCTAGATGGGTAGTACTCCAGAAAACAGAAACTCTGATAATGGTTTGTTTCTTTAATATATATTTTCAGTTCTAATTAAGTGTGGCACTACGACATGATGTAATATGTGACTAATTAGAAATATTTGTCTTGTTTTCCCTGTGAATTGTTCGAGACCTCTGTCCCATACTGACCCTACAGCACAAAGTGTGTAACAATTCCACAGGATAAATAGTGCCTGGGTAAGCTTGTGAATGAAACTTTGCCCTTCTTTCTTGCATATGAAATGTAAAGTGTCTGATGCAGATGAACAAATTCATAGTTCAGAGTCCTGCCACATACTTGAAAGTAGAAGCAGGCCTGGTGGAAGCAAAACCTAGGACATTTCAATGTCCCAGTGATTTATTACTGAAGCAAGTGGAAACATAGAAGACCATAATATCATTTATCATTTAATTACAGATCTCACTGAAACACCTAATGTCTGACCACACAGACAGTGTGGGACCCTCCCTGTGTATTCCCCCCAAAGAAATGTTGCATGATACTACTATTTGGGAGCATTTAATTGACAGTATTCCTGAGAACCTGCTCAATCAACTTTAAGTTTAGCATTAGACTTCCAGCACTATCAAACATCCTGTGCTTCCTTTTCCAAATGATAACTCACTTTTCTTTTGTAATTGTAACTCTATAGATGGAGTTAGAGTCCAGATCTCATCAGAAATTCGATTTTCCTTCATAGGACATACTGGTTAATCTAACATTAGAAATGTTTGAGACTCTTGTTTGGTTTGGGGGTTTTTTTCGTAAGTTATTTTCTTTCAATAAGTACTAAAGTCATGTACAGATATTCATCAGCCCTACTGGAGTTGCAAGACACTTAGAGGGGAAGAAAACAGCCCATAAGCTGTGTGCAACACGTATGTTTTGTTGTCATAGAATCTAATTATCTGTGGATCTCAACATGTCATGAAAAATATTGAGTAGGACACACAAGGACCCTGAGAGACAAATAATAAGGAAGATATCCTTCATTCAGACATGGAAGTGTGGTGAGTTATTCAAGGTCATGCAAGGAGTCCATAGAAGAGCTGAGAAATCAGGAATTGTGACTCCTGATAAATACCCTGCTCAACCCCAAATCTTCCCCTGGAAAATGTTTTTTAAGACTGGTGACAGCTGAAGGAATCCACTACATATACTGATGGGTAGAATATTCTGGGTTGTAAAGGTTAAAGGACTAACTAGCTGGAAGCTCCTTTGGCTGGTATTAAACTGCAAAAGACTGAATCTAAAGATCAAGTGAAGCTAGATGTAGTTTGCTGTAGATAGAGGAATACCTTGGAATCTTTCTTGGACACTTCTGATTGGTATTCAGTTTTAATGTTGCTAATACTTTTCCAGTTATACTAAGTAGTTATCTGAGAGAGGTTGATAGCCGTATTGGATTCTTTTTTCCACTAGAGATAAGCTGTGATTTAATATTTATGTATTTTTGAACATAATTTCCCCCTTAGCCTTCCAGTCTCCAATCAGAATTAGAACTTCTTAAACTGAAAATTATTTTTGCATTAATTTGTGAATTACATTCTCTAATACTCCCAGGAAATCTAAATTTGGGCTATATCCTAAAGCTCTTACTTATTGGGTGCAACTCAGTGGGATTTTGGGCTGAATAAATTGCACACAGTTGGGAATTTAATGTTTAGATTTTCCTCAAAATAAAAACCATCCTCTCTCTCTACAGAATCCTTTCAAGGAATATGAGTTCACCCTCATTCAGCCTTAGAGCAGAGACAATTTATTAGCAAATCCTGCCTGTCGAGGGCAGCTACAACATCACACTAATTCTAAACAGACAGTTTTAGAGCAAACCAATGCTATATTATTTGATGATTCCTACGCAAGCCTGTATCTTTAGCAGGTTTCTCTTATCTTCTTCTTGTGCATTAAGACAAAGAAGATCTAGTCTTGTAGCCATGCTGGAATGTCAGAACCAAACTCAAAGGTAATTTTAGAAAAGTTGGACAGTGGTCAGCCTGCTGCTTTTCAGTCCTGTCCCCTTTCTAAGCCCCAGACACATGTTCCCACCTCTTCTTGATGGTAATCGGTAGTGATCATGTCATCTGATGAATTGGATCAACTATGACCCAATTGACCATTAAGAACACTGAATGTCAACCAGATTAAAGAATAGGTTTCACTCTCTGTGTGGTCCCACTCTAAATAGCACTGGCACAAGGTTCTCAATGAGGCAGGACAACCCCTTTTTGATGGCAGAGTGGCCTGAGGTGGACTTAATCCAACTACAAAGCTTCACCTAACAGCTTGATAACATACCCTGAATACCAGGAGCTGAAGTAATACCAATCAAGAAAACATTACATTTTTTAAAAACAAATTATTTATGGTATACAACCTACAGCCACAGAGACAATGATTCAGGTGTTTATGGTCACATTCAGTCATTTCTAACACCCTGCTTTTTTTGGTTTCCTCTTCCAGTCTTTATACCTGAGAAGATTTCAGTGTCTACTCCTACTCTGCTGCTGTAAGGCAGTAGTTTTCACCATCAACTGGAATTTTTCTGTTTACTGATTGGGCTTTTTTAGAGCAAATGAGTTCTTTTTAAACAGAACTGCCCCGGAGCAGTTACATAACCTGTGTGTGTGTACGCAAAGAAGCAGTCAACAGTAGTAGACCCAGACATAATAGCAAAAGAGAAAGGATAATTTTTTGCTGTAGCATGAGTCTCCAGTGAATATTCACTGCAGCTCTAATTTCAAAACATCCACTCTGATGAAATTCTCATAAAGCTGTTTACGCATAAAATTTTACTGTTCTGCATGAAAGTCAGACTCTGGGAAGTCTCTGCTTTGAGGTGGGGTGGAACCTATCTGCAGAAGAAGGTCTCTTCTGGGACTTATGCAAACTAGAGTCCACTTTTCCATGACATAAGTGTTAAATTAGGGACATATTTTCAAAATTCTATTAAAAATACTTAGAAAGGCAAGAGATGCATAATCTTACCATTTTTTAGGTTAGCATTCTCTCTTTATCTAGAATACAGATTTAGCAAAGGTAAAAGTAAGCTCACACTTAAATATCATGTGCAACTGGGAAATGGGGCCCTATGTCATACGTTTCCCTTGGACTCATTCATTGCACAAGCTAAACCCTCTTTGCCTCAGTTTCTTTGTGCAGCATAAGAAGAAGCTCCCATTGCCTGCCTTTGCAGTGATTTGATATCTCCCTGTTGAGGGTCTTATATGTGCAGAGTATGATATATTCATAGAGGGCTGAGGTTTTATACATGCAACTGTGTCTTGAATATCAGAAAACTTTAAACCCATCAACTCCATTATAGCTGTCTATAACACTTATAACATTCTAAACTTCCTAAAAATCATCGAAAGGTGAATGAAGTGAAATGCATTTAACACCAAAGATTAACATCCTTTATTATTCCTGTTTCTAACGTGACCCTCTTTTCTTCACCTTGCACAAAACAGCCCTATTTCCAGTTCCATCACTGCTCTGTTAAGTAATTTGCGAAAAGCTAACAAAGTCTGGCTACATCCTCATAGTGACTGTTTAAACCCATTACTTTCTCTTTTAATCAAATCCCTGTTGTGTCAAAATATACAATTCTCGCCATGAATCTCACTGGCTTGTTACAGTTCACCGGCTGACCTTGAAAATGTTTGCTCTCCTAAGCGTCTTCTCTTCGGCCTCCAGCTAAATTGCTCAGGACCAGGCCTGATCATTTTTCTATACACAGAGACTTCTCATTAACATAAACAGAGAAGCAAGCTTAACAGCAACAAACAAAAATCAGCAGTAGAAAAAGAAAATTTGGGGGAACCCTTGGATGCATAATGTAGTCTGTGTTATGTAGGGTCCCGTGTATAGAAAGTGATTCTTTTTGCATTCGTGTCTTAGATTTTCTATGGGAACAACCCCCAACCTCAAAAAATTATGTACTATCTCTGTAGCTGCTTTACTCCTTTTTATTTCTTTCCTAGTTGTCTTCCCTTTAGAATATATTTTAAGGCGTTGAAGGGCCAAGAAGGGACAGTATAATAACGTGCAAAAGATTTTCACTCATTAGCATCAAAGATTTGTACAGATATTAAACAAGGAGTTAAGTGCCAGAGGCTATTTTCATTGTTTAATGCATTAAAGTAAATAAAAATGTATCTAAGATGTGGACACACAATTAGTTTTGAGTTATTTATCTGGAGTTTGTATGGTTTAGAAAAACTCCATCTTCTTGGCTGATCCTGTCCTAATGCATTTAACTTCAGCCATCAGCTATGATTAAACACCTGCTGTTGTGGGGAAACAAAGCACACTAATCCAATATGTATTTCTGACATCTTAAATATCACCCAGTCCCCTGACATCAGGCACAGCTTTTCAGCGGGATGGAATTCCAGAGCATATTTTTCTAATTTATGGATGGACAATAAATCAAAATTAAGCCTTGGGCAATGAAATATACATCAGTGGAGAATGAACTGACTACAAACTAGGGCACAGAACAGCAGAGGGGAGAGGGGTGCATTAATGGAGTCCTGAGCTGCAACACTGATGTGAAAATTAAGGAAGTTTGTCTTATATTTTATTACAGAGAACAAAAATTAAAAGATAGCAGAAACCAGATATAAGTTTCATAATCTCCTGAGCACCCTGCTGTGGTCCTGATGCCACCATTTTATCCCATGTCTGCAAAAGGGATTGCTTAGTGTCTTTGCCTCTGTTAAAAGCCATTCAGATTCCAAGAGCTTGAAAGTTTAATTGGAATGTTAATTTTACAGATTTACATTCTGCATTGGGGATGCTATAAAAGGAATAGGAGGGAAAGTGGAAAGAAAGGAGGGAAAGTAGAAAGAACCTAAAGAAAAGGGGGCAGGGACAAGAGAAGGAGGGATGGAAAAGAAAGGGAGAAAGAGAGGAAAAGAACAAAGAAGGAATGGGGAAAAACCAAAATTCAGAGGGAAAGCAAGAAAGGGGCATAGATATAATGTGTAGTGAAAACCTGAAGCTGATATATACCCTGCATAACTCGTCCTAATTAGCACTACCCTGAGATTCAAAAGGGCTCACTTTTTTATAGGTAAGATCTTGGCCCCTGCTGTGAACAACCGAGAGTTTTGATTTCATTCTAATGCAACAGTGGCTTTATTCCTTAAGCTTGATAAATAGCACTGACTTCCTCTTGGATGAAGAGTAAATTTAGTATCTCTTGTGAGTGGAGGGGAATAGTATTAAGCATCAGGAATGGACAGCCTGAAAGACTCCAGACTGGTTTTGTGAACCAAAAATGTTAGCCTTAGAGATTCACAAAATCTTCATCTTTACTAGGTTCAACAAACCAAAGTCTGAATTACCTTGAAAGTTGTGTTTAGATGAACCTTTTTTCTGTTGCAGTGCTTAATTATCCTGTATAAGTAGTTTGGTTTATGCTGTATCAAGGTCTCCCAGAATGCAGCCCACCCCCACCTAAATCCTAAAAAGGAACTTTCTTCATCTGACATCTTCTGAATGTGTTACACAGTAAATGAATATCTTTGAGTGGTCCCCAGCCTATTGTCCAATCCATTAAGGGACCCTCAATGAACATGACACTGAGAACACCTGTTGTATCATTTCTGAGGATGTGAGGGGTCCCACTAGGTTCAGAGAAACTACTTTTGCTTACAGCTAATCAGGACTAGTGATTTGTTGGTTATGCTGTCCTTGGTCACACCCGATCCCATAAGAGTACAGCAAGTGGGATTTGCAAAACACTTAAATCAGGGCTGCACTGAAATAAGTGCAAAATACTTGCTGCTCAGATATGTTTCTGAGGTGTGATTAATTTGCCTTTGTGAAGCACTGGAGGACCTTGACCTGAAGAGAAGCTAGCATGCAGCATAGTGATTACTATTATCATTGCTCTCCTGTAGAAAAGATGGAAGATCTTGAAAGAGTTGGAAATCTCTTGCTCTCCTGTGTTGCAATATGCCAAAGAACTATCCAAATGCAGAAATTAACCTGATAGGACCTTCTTTGTCCTTACTTATGTAAACCTACAACTGAAGTAGCAGGTTTAGAGATTTTTGTGCGAATTGAGATTGTCACATATGTTCAAAGCCCTTTATCATGTCTTGAGCTGTAATGAGATTTTTTTTTTTTCCCCAGAAATAAGTGTCTGTGCATGGTTTTTATTTTAGGATAAATTACTGGGTTTGGGTTAGGTTTTTTTTATTTCTTCACTGGCATTTTTATGCCCTGAATGCATTTAAGACTAAGCAATGTATAGTCTATGAGTTCTGTGAAGTATTTAGGAGTCATTTAAGGAAAAAAAAGCAAGACAATAGAGCAAGGACAATAAAGCACCAGCTATGCTTTAAAAATAACTAAACAATCTAATTTCCTTTCCAGCAGCACCCAGCTGATGATAGAATATGACTGTTGAAACACTGTTGTACTCTTATGCATTGGTTTTGTCTCTTGTATTGAGCATCACCCTGTGATGGCTCATCAGTGTTGAACCCATAACACACCTTTCCTGCTTCCAGCAAATGATTCCTTGCGGCTTTCTTCAACAGAAACTGAATTCATATGTGTCAAATATGTGCATAATACATACTAACAGCAATACTAACAACAAACCAAAGAAAACCTTTTACATCAACCCAGAGGCTTTATGATTCTTTTTATGGATGGAGGAAATGAGACATGAAAGTTGAATCCTTTCCAGAATGGAGCGAAGTCTTATGATTGCCAGCTATTATCTCCAAAATTTTCTTCTAAGAGTCTGATGCCACCCAAATTAAAGAGAATATCATCAAGAATCAAATCTGCTTCCAACTATCGTTTGTGCCTTTCCTCTTCACCTTTTCTTTATTTATTAAAAAAAGAAGCTGTGACAGATAGATTTCATCAGCACACCACATTTTTGGTCTACCAATGGAGAGGGTATATCGTCCGCCTACCTCTTCTTCCACAGAAAACACCTATAGTAGCTTCAGCAATGTATTCTACCTGTGAAGGATCAGGCCCCACCAAATCTGCCTACCTTTGCACTCTATCATGATGTCAACAGAGATGTCAACTAAGAAGGAAATAAAAAAAGAAATCAGAACTGCTAGCTGAAACACTGGTTTCTTCAGGATAGTCACACCTAGAACATGGTCAGAGTCCCTTTTACAACACATACTAAGTTTTACAGAATAAAAGCTTGCTACTACATAGCCGTTTTGCTACTTCTTCTGAAGCCCTCAGAGAGAAAACCTGCGGCTGTGGAGGTGAAGCAGAACTTGGCAGGTTGTTCCCCAGGTTCTTTGAGTTGCTTTGCTCTGATTTAAAGGCTAATGCCTACAAAATTAGATGTTGAATAACCTTTTGGTGTTTTTTTGAATGGTATGTGGTTGAGCAGGAAAATGGATGGAAAATTGGATTAGGTTGTTCCTGCCTATTTCACATTCTCCTACTGACCTAGTCTTGAGATAAGTTAACTACCTCTTCTAATTTACGGTTCCACAGCTATCTTCCCTAGGTGAGATACTGCAAAGGCTTCTTTAAGAGAACAACAAAAAACATTTAATTCCTCAGCCTCTGTGAACTTAGTTTCCTCTGACTAAACTGCAAGAATGTTCTTAGGCTGTTAAAAATTAAGTGGGCATTTTAATGACGTGAACCTACATAAAGCGTTAAATAAGAACTATGCCAAAATTTCATTTTTTTTATTTTAATATTTCAGGAAAGATTGTCATCTTTGGCCAAAGCAAATTAGCAAGCTGTTGGCTATAATAGGAGGTCTGTAGAAGCTGGGCCACACCCTGATCTTTGTGAAATTTGTAAAAACCTGTATAATCTGCATTTATTTTAATAACAAATCCACTGTGGAAAAAAACTGAAGGTGGTAATATATTGCAGTTATATTTTAGCAACGGTATTTCAAAGTGTTAGTTTAGCATGTTACACAGAAATACGTACCAGTACTGGATGTTGTAAAAGTGCTTTCCCGCACTGGTGGTCAACTTGTGCCATCTCTTTTCATGGCCAGAGAAGAGCAGTCAAAGCAGCAAAAGGTATAACAAAGTGGTTGGACACCAGGAAGGGAGTTTGACAAGGCTGTCACATCTGTTCAATATTTATAGTGAAATAATAATGTGTATTGCTGTTGATGGTTGCCATAGTGGTATTAACATTGGCAGAAGGAGATGTTGTAATCTCAAGTATGCTGATGACATCCTTATTGCTGAGTCTGTGGTTTCTAGCACTAGTAATGCAAGTGGCTGAACCTAGTGTGAGCTCAAACACTGTGGATGACAGATGACAGCAGCATTACTGAATGGAAATGAACAGGTTGAGCAAGTAAAGAAGTTCTGTTCTTTAAACCTGACAGGAAAATGGAGTTCGCCACATTCTCCCAGCAAGTTAGCAGATAAAAAGAAATAATAAATAAAATTCAATGGCCTATTAAGTGTGCAAAATAATCTGCTTGAAATTATAGCATGCACCTAGCGTGCACACACAGAAACCTTTAACATCTGCTCATTGGCATGAAATTTAGAAATGTCAAGCAGAATGGTGCAAAAGCTAAGCTCTTCTTGGAGCCATTCACCAGCGACCTATCAACTGGATATGAAGGATATCAATCTTCAGCAGAGCCTGTGTTCTTCTGCTGGTACTCTAAATACTGGTGAAGCCAAATTTTGCTTGTAATTTCTCTCTCTCTTATGCTTATAAAATCAAAATAAACAGAGACTGAAGGCCCAGGCTTTAACCAGAGTAGATAAAGGCCAACATGTGCAAATGCAGCTACTGTCAAACCCAGTTAGGTCTGTAGTGATGATGACAATCTCAGTCTGAGGAGAGAGTGACAACTGGTTGAAGGGAGGCAAGGTCTGCTTCCCAAATCTGTGTTCCCTTCAGAATTACTTGTTCTGTATGTTTGGATTTTCTTACAGGCAGATTGTAAGGGAAGGAACTGAGATTCATCAGGGCAAACAGCAACTTGCAGGTGTACAGAAAAAAATTCCAGTGCAGTACATTAAAAATAAACTTACTGATGAGTTTTTGTGGTTGAAATTACTAGTGAAGCATTTTATTTCAGTACTGTTTCTTCATATTTTTGGACAAAACACATAGTTCATGTATTTATTCATATTGTAGAATAAAAAAAGCCCATTAGTGGTTCATGCTGCTTTGTACAACATGTTGTACAAATGGGCAATGCCAGTTTATAATCATAGCAATAGTATGATGGAAAACGTATCTTTGTATATGTATGTGTTCATATACAGAAAAGAAAAAAGAAAGAAAGAGAATAACAGATTTTATTTATTCTGCACTCTCATAAAGGGAAAGATTAAACGTGTTTAAACCTAGATTTCCTTTACATCAATCTAGTTAATTCAGAGTTTGTTGAGGTATTTCAAAAAATTTTCAAAAAAAAGACAATGCTTGTCTTGTGTTCATGAGTGAATTTCTTGGACTTATTTCACCATTATCACAAGACTTGCTCATAATTTTCTTCTTTCCTTTTCCTATACTAGAACTGAGGCTATGGTTGGCCAAAAATATTGTGCCTGTGGTTTCTTAGTGACGCAATTTATAAAAACATGCACAAGATCTAGAGTTGAACTCAGTAGGCGAGCATAATTTCCTAGGTATTACATGATATTGTTCATGCTATGTTCTTAAAAAGATGCTATGTGATTGCCATAGGATTACTAATTACGCTAGATGTTGGTCAATGAACCAGCACTATTCTTGGTTATTTTAGGAAACAGCTGCACTGAAGACCCCATTGCAAAGTTTTAGTGCAGGCTGATTAGCTCCAGTTTAGCCTGAAGTCCATGATGGCTGGTGTTTCATATTATTATTTTTCAAATTAAGAAGAGTAGACCCTGGTGACACAGAACTTCTTGCAGTCATACTGTTGGTGCTATACCAAATATGAAATAAGAAATACCTCTTTTTTTGTAGATTATTCACATCAATATAATGTTATTTTGGCTATGAATTTATACATAATTAAATTTATATTAATTTATATACAGATAAGTGTGAGAACTGTTTTCTTCATTTTGAAAGAAAATTATCTAAAAAAAGGGTGTTTTTTTAACTGTAAAGAGACTTATAATTTGCTTAGGTAGTCTTGCTTCTCTAATAGTTGAATAATTGCCTTTATCTTTACATGTCTGGAGTTTGTGTCTAAGGACTGTAATTCTGGCGTACCTGCAATTCCTCCAGCATCTGCATCACTCCCCTTGCAGCTTGTGTATCAACTCTTGAATTCCTGTGAATTACAGCCTGCCATATCTAAAGGAATTAAAACCTGCGCCTGTTTTCCTTGGAATACCAGAGTGTGAACTGTGGAGACTGAGCACATACTTCATGAGCAGCTGAACATTATTTTCCAGCATGGCACAAACCTCCAAAAGAAGACACCTAACAGCAGAAAACTCAGCAGCCATTACAAAGTCAATCATACAGAGAAACTCTTGGAAATTATGTTTGTGTAAGTGATGATAATGAAAAAAAATAAAGGAAACAACTTGTGCTTGGGCAAATTTAAGTCACATTTCTAGATTTATTGCTCACTTTGTTTTAAGCTTGTTAAATTTATTTCTTCTCTTCTTGTTTTATGCCAGTGTTAGCACAACTGCTGTGGGAGCAAACTGTGACATTAGACGTGGGGCAAGCAGCCAGTGGCAGGAAGAGATTCCAGTTCTTAATCTGCCTTCACTGGTAAAGGAAGAGTGCTGCAGAACAGCAGAAATCAAGTCTCTTCAGTGTATGAACTGATTAGACTTCCACATGCATAAGTTCTGATTAGACTTCCACACAGGAACATGCAATAATCTGAACTGGTATGAGGACAGAATGGTACCTGTGCAAAATCCATGCCAGCCACACAAGTTCTGAACAGACCAAAATGCTTTTTTCTGGCTCAGATACAGTCCTCCTGGTTATAATTCTGAGTATAACATTTGCTTTTGCAATGTGATATGAGATGTTATGATTTTTGTGAGCTCAGCCTCAATGACAGACATCCTTTTGAAAGTTCACTGGAAATTTCTTTCTCCCAGAGCTGTTACCTTCAAAGAAAAAACCCACATTATGTAGAAGACAGTGGCGGTGTAACAGCTGGCTTATAGTAGATATCCTGAGCAGGATAGCCGAAGACTTTGTAGATCAAAATTTTAAACCCACTTCTTCAATTGAGCTCTGCCAGGGTCATTCTGCCAGGAACTATATTACATGGTGAATCATAAATAAATAAAAAAGTCCCGGCAACATGGAGGAAACACGGAAAGAGATAATAAAATTTTCCTGTCTTATAAAAGCAGGTATATAGATAGATGTACAGGTACCAAAGGGATGAAATAGAATTTAGCTAGGTATGTGACTTTTATTATCTATTTAATTTCAAAATGCAACTTTTCATTAAGAAATATTAGTTCATTGTACCAAATTCTTCCAAATTTTCCTTTTTCTAGAGAACTTTCAGAATCATCTTTTAAAATCTTCATGAATTGGTTAAAGTAAGCTCCATATTTTGCATAGTTTTACTGTATGTTTCTGACTTACATGTATTTGTGGTTTAGATTTATAAACAGATTTGAGGGGCAAAAGGTCTTCAAGCACATGGCAAAGCAGAGGAGATCAAGTCTAATACTACTTGAAGCACTAAAAGTATTTCTGTCCTACTACTAATAAATTAAATTAGAAATTTAGCTCATGTTTAACAGGGAGCATATTTGGGTTTAGTATCCTAGTTCTATGGCAATATTTGTATGAATGCAGTGAAATTAGGAAAAGTACATTTTAAAACATCACGGGAAGCAATTTTATGTGCAAGGAGTAATGAATTTATAAAATTAAATGGATCTGAGCTAAGAAGGAAGAGATTAATTGCTTTGAAGGTTTAGTTGCAAATGCCTTTTTAGATAAAAAAATAAAGAATATTGTAAGATTTGTAGTAATCTGTTACATTTGGTGATGTATTAAAGATTTATTTTATTTTCAGTGAAGTAAGATAAAATGATCCTCTGCAGTATGGGCTGGAATAGAGAAAATGGTAAGGAAATAATTGATTCTTCGTAAGTAGACAAATGAGCGTGTTCATATTTTGTGTGTTCATTACTTACAGCATTTACACATTTATGAATAAGTATGGCAGATTTGTTCACACGCATTGATTAGCTGCATGTTCACTTGGTAACTCTTTCTGTCATACTCACCTATATTGTACTTTTGTCTGTGGCATAAATCGTTAACATTCTGTCCACTGGAGAGTGAGTTTAGGGTCTGTGATAACATCATAAGCAGGTAACTTCTGCGTCTGCACAGAGAAAGATGGAATGAAGAGTGGTATCCACTCTACTGCTTCACTCTTCTTCTCTCTGAAACTGCCGTCATCCCTTTTGCTGTTAATTGCTATGATGACCTATGAAAAGCCAAATAGTTAATCCAATTTTGCCTCACCTTCTGGACTGCAAATGTGCACAATGCGCAACAGACCACAGATGAGCTGTTGCTTGTTCTCGTGTGCCTTTACTCACATGGGTAAACCTTTCCCATGTGAGGATTTTCTAATACTTTAAGACTGCTTACTTAGTTACTGGATTTTCACATGAGTCAGTTATAAGTGACAATGTGAGTTTATTTTTGTTGTGGTTTAAGCTTATTCATAAATTAGACAAAGCATGTAGCCTGCTTGTTTTCCCCCCACAACCTGTCCTTCC
>WYDI02038439.1:0-21800 GCA_009867235.2 Psittacus erithacus | reverse complement strand
GCAGAGCATGAGGCTCAGAAAGTCCTTGATCAGTGTAAACATTCTAAGCAGTAGCTACAAACATCGGTATTATCAGTGCTGTTCCCAGACTGCAAGTCAAAAACACAGCACTGCACCAGCTACTAAGAAGGAGAAAAAATGACTGCTACTGCTGAACCCAGAACAGTTACCATGACCACTCCAGTTTAATGATAATTGAGCATTTCGCAAGAGATGCTATTTGGTAGCTATTTCAGTAGGTTGCTGTTAGGTAACAGAGGATGCTTTTTAGAAGACTGCAGTGGTATTTTGTGATAATTTATTCCATTCCATTACATACTGTGTCACACACACTACTTTTCATTTGTAGGATATCCAAAGTTATCTCCTGCTACCACGGAGTCACAAGGTAAGGCAGTTGTTTCCTAGAAATCCTTTATGCAGGTACTTAATGTTTATTTCAGTCCCTGGGAGGCCATGGTTGAGACAATGTTAATTTTTAATATTTAAGTTTAGCATTGAGGAAAATCTGTCACATTTTTGCTACACCTAAGCATTTAAACAAATCTGCATCCTTGCAAGATACAGAGGCTTTGGAAAATAATTCATTTGGGTTATTGTTACTTCAGTGGGGTTTTTTAAATTCAGAGGGTTTCTACGTCCTAGTAAATGTCAGTGCTGACCTTTTTATTTTCCTTTTAAATGCTAAAATATTTTTTTCTTTCTGAAGATTTTAATATTTCTTTTATAAGATACGAATAAAGCCAAGACTAAGATCTTGAAGCGCTGCTAGTATCTGAGCTAGTGCATGTGTTAGTTCTCCTTGTGGGACAGTTTCTGTCTTTGTTAGAATCATGAGGTCTCATGTTCCTAACTTCTGGGAAAGCAAGAGTGCTGCTACAGCCAACCACAGCTTAAAAAGATTCAAAATGTAGTTTTCCTACTTTGGTGTTTAATTTTTATTTTTTATAATTGTTAATTATAAATAAGCTCATTTATGGATTTGTATGATAAACAGGTATAAGTCTTGTATGGGACATGCTAGTTGGCCTTGATAAATGTGTTAATTGGGTGCTGCCTGCCCTACAACCTCATACTCATGATATTATCTGGTATCCTGGATCAAAGTGAATATTCCCACACCCTCTTCAAAAAGAATGATTTCATCTAAATTTGTTTGAGGAAATATGGGAAATAGATGAAAATAAAATATTAGGGCTTTATGGCATCCAGAATCCTACCCTTGGGACTTAGTTTGATGGCCTTAATGAAATCACAGATACACATCGTAAAGATTGGTCCAGGTACTGACAAAAAGAGTTGTAAAGATTTCACACTGAAATCCTGATATTTATACTTTCTAATTAAAAGTCAGTCATAGGCTTAAAGCAGTCTTTTTTGCATTTGGTGGTAAGAACGAGCAGCAATAGGTGAGGCTTCTGGAAGAGGATAAGAAGTAATGAAATATTTGGGTTATCTTGATGCCAGCATAGCCAATATAGATGTCTAGATTTCTGTGATAAATGGATTTCCTGGGGGTATTCTTCCACTTTGTACAATCTGTGCCATTCGTACACAGCAATATTTTAATGAGTTTATGCTAAAACTGTGTGAAACAGTAGGTGGATGTTAAGTGTTGAAAAGGCAGGGTTTGGCAGGCAGAGTGCCTGTTGCTGCTTGGTGGAACACGTTGTAAGTAATGTTATTGCCTGGGATCCAGAGAGAGGTGGGCTTGACCAAGTTGTTCCTTCTTCTGATCTCTGCCCCAGAAGACCCATCTAAATATAAGATACACCTTTTGACCTGTCCTTTAACTTCCCCCAAAATGCCTTGCAAACCCCAGTGGTAGGTAGTCATAGAAAACAGGGAGGTAAGGATGAAGCAGATAACTACTGGACTTCCTGTGGAGTTAGAGCATTTGCATCCACTGTCCCTAATGATCAGTGTTTGCTTATAAGCAGCAAAGAAAGAGCATTCTGAGGTAGCATTCAGGAGTTAACAATGTTGAGGTGGGAGTGAACAGCTGGGGAAGGCAAGATTTTTGGCTTGTTGGAGGAAGAACTTAATGCTTAAACAAGGCATCAGGGAATCCTTAATATCTAATTTGTGCGGGACCACAGTTGATGATGTCTTTGCCGTCTTCACCCAGTGCATTTTGTAGTACTGAAATTCAAATTTGAAAGAAGATCAGATCTTCCTGTATGATAGTTCCTAAAATAAGCAGCTTGTACTATTAAATTGGCCTTCTGAGTACTTCCTTTCACTTCTGTTTCTGAGTAACTTCTTTTACATAAGCACTGCTCAGGAAGAAGCTGAGGGCTCCAACTCTCCTCTGGGATTAAACTGTCCCACTTTAGTGCTCTTCTTGAATGCTGAGGCACAATTTGCATACTTTAAATAGCAAAGTATTTCTTGAGATTTTCAGATGCATTAGGTATCTGTTTGTGTGTATCTCACAATATAACGTGGTAGGTAAAGATTTTTGAGGACCTAACAAGTATTAGAGAGTATAAGCTACAGCATTACATATAAGCTCTATTTTTACAGGCAAGGAGTTTATGAAAAAGGTGAGTTAAGTGTCAGGACCTCAGTGCATCCAACTAACCCCTTTTAACACAAAAAGAGTTGAACCAGTTATTATTTAAAGAAACATCAGCATGAAATGTTTTTGAAGCATGGCAGTTTTACAGTTAAGAGAATTTCTGTTTGCTGAGGCAAAGAAAATTGCAGAGGCAAAGTAGTGAATTGGCTGATGAACTGGTGTAGGAACTGAGGAGAAGATGCTTGTAAAATCCCAGGTCACACAACTAGGCAAGGACAGAGCCAAGAGGAGGATTTGGACGTTCTGATTAGCATACAGAGGGTCACAGTGAAAAAAAATTACTGAAAGCACAAACTGCTTTTCTCACCCTCCCCCTTCATGCTGCCTTCAGTGTTGCTTGTGTCCTTAACCCTGCAGCTTCAGTGGAGGCTGTTGCACCTCTCTAAAAGAAAACTCTTTGTGCAGTGTAGTAAAGAAAACAGCTGATCTAGTGAGTCCTACTGCTGTGTGAATGCTGCAGTATGTATCTGTGCAGGACAGGACTAATTTAGTCTTTTTTAATTCCTTTTACTTGTCTGTTACTAACCATCTTTACTTTTCCCATGTGACTCCAGACAGCAAGTGTATAGAACGTTTTAAATATAAAGGCACAACGTTATTTTAATGTAAGATTTATATTGTTGTAGGTGGTCTTTGATTTGAAGAAAGAGTTTACTGAATACATAAATTACTTTGTCGTGCTTGTGACAGGTTCTGCTCATGTTTAGCTCTTTCTTTTAATCACTGGACAGGAAGCAGTATTCTCATTAGTAACATCAATGGTCTAGCACAGGGGAAAGCATGTTTGCTGACTCTGAGATAAAAAACATGTTGCACCAGTGGTTGTGTTTAGCTTCTGCTTGCATGAAAGAACTGCACAATTCTGTATGCTGAAGGATGGGGTAGAAAATTGTATGGTTGTTTAAGAAGCAGTAGGTAAGTGCTGGGGAAAACCTTCTCTTGCTGAAATCTGGGAGGTAGGAATTGTTAGAGCCAAAAGAGGTGTTACTAACAGACTCAGGAGAAGAGTAGTTCTGTCTTGCTAATGCATTGAGTGAGTTATCATTGGCATCAAAAACACTGTGATTTAGCAGAGTAGAGATAATGGGCCCAGCTTCACTGAGCACTGGCTGATGGAAGTCAGTGTGGCCCTGGGCTGCTCTGCTGCTCTGCATGGCCTTCCCGTAAGCAGAGGGAATGTTCATGGAAATGGGATGTTAGATTCAAAATGAAGAGTTAAAACCAAAACCAAACACAAACAAACAAAACAACCCCAAAACCCCAGGAAAATGGAGCAGGGAGGTTATAAATTGCTGATATTTTGTCCCCTTTAGCTTGACTGAAATGATGCACTTTGCCCTCATTTAGATTTACGAGTATTGACCAAGCAGAGGAAATCTGACATATCCTCCCTACTTCTGCCATATGCAAGGAGTCATAAGTGCATACTGACAAATGAATTGCGTGCTTATGGTCTCTGCTGTGTAGATTCTTGAAGAGTTCTCATTCCAGTTGCTGTGCAGTTGTCAGCAGTGCCATCACACTGTTATTTTTTTCTCCTTTCATCTTGGTAGAAAATGCCTGTGCTGTGCACTGTTCTGTTTTGGTTGGGTTTTGTTTTTCTTCTTCTTTTTCTCCTTCTGGCCCTTGGGCTCTGTGGGAGGCATGAACTGTGCTGGGAAGTTGAAAGGGAGGTAGAGAACCAGAAATACAGCTAGCAGATGGGTGAAAGTAGATATAACCTAGCAAAGGCCATCCATGTTATCTTCTCTGGTCTTTTGACACCCCAGAATGCATTACACTAGCTTAGATTGCCGTAAACAGGCATACCTGCTCCTGCTGGCATGTATATAAATATATCCCAAGGGAAACCTTCTTGAATACATCTAAAATCCAAGAGTTTTTTTCTCCCCCAGAGGCTGTAAAACTGTGGTTGAATCTGCTGTTAAACCTTTTGTTTGCCCAGCAGTTTCTTTATCAGAGCTGTGCATGTGGTTCCCAGCTTTTAAGTGCTTTAAAATTTCTTCCTGATTTTTCCAATTCCATGACATTTAACTGCTTAAGTGAAGTTTCCAAGCCTGGACCTTGCCTAGAGAAGCCGAACTTTGATCTTTGTATGAAGAAGTATTTGCAAGTGAAGACATGTAAGGCAAGGTAGTTCACCTGTCTGTAAGGCTCTGCAAAAGCACTGCTGGGAGCTGTTGGTAGCACTTGTGAAAGCTTTAAACCGGCACAGTTCCAGCTGGGGGCAGAGAGGGTAAGAGAACATAGACACATTGCATCTTTACTGTGCCTTCTTACCCTGCCCATTGAACTGATCAGAATTCTTGGACAGGTTTAAGATTTCTCCTTTGGACAAACCCAGCTGATGTGCTAAACAAGGCTGCCGATCTGAAGCCATTTTGGCAGCAAACTCTAATAACTATTCTAGCAATTAGTGCAGGGAAATCTTGAAGGAAGCCAGGGCGAGCCAGAGGAGGAGTCGCTCCCTTGTTCAGATGACACCAAACTGGACAGAATGGGAGTTGCTCCAAACGGAGAGGACAGTGTTTCTGGACAGGCAGCAAATAGTTTGTGTCGTCTGTGCAGTATGACCGCAGGGGAGAGAAGCCAACAAGAAGTTAGTTGAAGTGCATTTTCAGTTGATTTGAATCTCAGGATAGGCAAAGAATACAAAGATATGCTTTCTATAAGTAGTGTAGTGTTAAAGTAATGGAGCTTTACAGAAGCTTCTTAAGTAGACTTCCTGCAATTAATTTTGGTCCTTTCAAATCACCTTATCTTAACCTACAAGAGCCCCTGCAGGCACACTTGCAGGTAGGAGTACTGAAAAAGGGCTTCCGTCTGTTTTCAGAGCGTGAGACAGAATACTGAATAAAGAGATTTCCAAAGATACGTGAGGCAGCTGGTTACCAGCCCCTCAGGGAAGTCAAGGTAGTTATTTGCCATTTGTGAAGTTGCAGGCATGTCTTCACCTTGCCTTACCCTCCCACCCCCAATGCCAAGTTATTCAGACAAGAAGGAATAGCAAAGCATTTGCATATCCACCTTTTAGATGAAGTTTTGTCACTTTTTAACTTCAATTTTTAAGGGATATAATCTTAACTGAACATTGGTTGCTGATGGGCGTCTCAGATTGAGAGCACAGAGGAGATACGGATCCTAACCTGAACAGCACAGAACAGAAAGAGCAACTGAGGGGAACTTTAAGTGCATTTGTTGTTTACCTAATCACCCAGACAAAGCAACTATAGTTGACTGCTTCTAGCAGTGTGTCCTACTTTAGGGGGAATGTTTAGAGGGAAGGGAACTAAAATGGGACTAACAAGTTGAATGGTCGATCACTAAATGCCATTAAGCCAGTCTGTTAAACGTAAAAATCTGTCTCAGTTGTCCAAAATGTATTTTGTCTAGCAGCAGTGTTTAGGTAGTAAGCAAGTAGCCACTATAAAATACAGAAGCGACTGATCTGCTGAGAAAAGAAAAGCTGGGATGAAAAGTCCTCCGAAAGAGAAGTGCTGGAGAGAGAGAAAAGCCCCACTGATGGTTCTCTTTGCTATAATGCCAAAGTATTTCTTCTTGTAGCTATTTTCACTACACTTCAGCAGAGAACGTGAGAGATCTAAGATGTATGCAACTTCTCAGCATGACTAGAAAAGCTGGCACGAGCTATACACCTTTAGTACTCCTGTTGTCATTGTGATAGTGATGGAGAGTGGAGATGTCCAAGGGCCGCCTCGATCCTAAAGAAGGTCCATGGCAGAAGCATTGCTGAACTGAGAGGCGGCAGGATTTCCACTGCCTGCATTTACAAGCCATGTGCCTTTTCCTTAGAAGGAAAAAATAACCTGACCCAAAACCAGGGATGCTGTGGCCAAGGCAAGAATTTTATGGTGCTTAGTAAATTTTATGGTGAGACACCTGGGACCTGGGCCAGCAGTTCGTATCCTGTTAATTCTGGCATCAGTCAAGTGACAAAATTTATCCAAGTGGAGTGTGTGCAGGAACAGAGACACAGTGGATTATAAACCATCACAGGGAGAGGCTGTGTTGTCATCCTGATGTGACTCTGACTCACGTTGTTACCCATTTTAGGACCTGCTGCTGCTGCGGCCTCTCTGGTGTCATTTTCTGCTGGACTCACACAGAAGCCTTTCTCCAGTGATGTTGGTGTGGTTCATTTTAACAAAGTGCTTGTGAATGACGGGGACTATTACAATCCTAATACAGGTAACAGCCAAAGAATGGACCCACAGAGATGCCAGACAGGCAGTAGCATGGGTTACCACTGTTTGGTGCTATCTCAGGCCTTGCTGGTGCGTTGAACAAACAAAATAAGTTAATCTAAACGTGGAATAAAAGCTTCCTATGAATGTGGACAGGCACACACTTTGCCACTACTGATTTTCTGCAGCTGTCTGGTAAGTTTGAGGCCTGCTCACCACTGTATCAACTCTGCCAGCACAGCTGGTTTTGCTCCTCACCCACCTGGGCTGAGCCCAGGTAGTAGAGGCAAGGTTCCTTGCTAACCCACTTCATTGCAGCACAGCCAGATGGTCACCCAGGGAGAGACAGGCAATACTTACTGCCTCCCCAGTAGTAGTACCTGCGGGTTGCCTCGTCCTCAGGCAGAGTGTTGTGTCACTCGAGGGTATTAGGTGTGCCTTAATCTACTGGGGACTGGCACAGCATGTGAGTGCCTCTCACCTCATCACCCAGCTCTGAGTCATGGCAGCTGCTTAGGCCAGGAGGTTCTGAAGGACTTCTGGGCTCTAGTATAAAAGCAGTAACCCTTTGTCTTCATGACTGTTGTCAGTTGGTCTGCTGTCCAGGCTGACCATGTCACAGTTATCTGCACATAGCAAAGGGTAACCCATGTCATTTTATGTTTGTCATTGTACTTGGAGTGATTAGGTCTCTCCATTCTGAATAACTCTGAGAACTCTCTGCAGGCATTTTCACATCACCATATGAAGGACGCTACCTGATCACTGCTGTGCTGGCCCCGGAGAGGGATGAGTATGTAGAAGCAGTGCTGTCTGTCTCCAACGCAAGCGTAGCTCAGCTCCACACGGCTGGATACAGAAGGGAACTGCTGGAGTATCACAAACCCTACTCAGGGAAACAGACATGTGGTGGTCCTGGGACGTTCCACCTTGTTCTTCACCTCAGAGCAGGAGACGAAGTAAACGTCGTCGTAACAGGAGGCAAACTGGCCTACACAGACTCTGACGAAATGTATTCCACGTTTAGTGGAGTTCTCCTTTATCCTTCCATTTCTCATGTTTAGGTTTACCTTGAACAGGAGAGAAGGGTAAGATATTCAGAAGAAATTAAGTGTAATAAAATTCAAAGCTTTAATATATTCAGTTTATATATTTGATTTCAGTGATGGGTTTATAGTCTATACTGAGACCTTTTCCTTGTCCTATTTCCAGATGTAGCTACAAAAGACGTTTCTGTAGCTAAACTAATTCCTTCCCAAGTTCTTGTTTACCTGCACGAACAGAGCAACTGTTCAAACAACAAATACATTCTTGATAGATACTTCTCCACTGTGCTCTTGCTATTCTCTATTAAATTGTCTTTGCAGTGCTCTCCCTAGTTTTTCAAATTGTCCTAGTTTATCAAAGTTTACATCTGAAGTTTACAATCGTGCTCAGCTATTTTTATGTTTTCAGTAAAGCAGGGCCAGGAAAGTGAAATTGTATTGGACATGGTCAATAACTTTTTGTGTTATTTAAGACTACTTTGGGTCAAGTGCTTTCTTACAAACAGTTTGTTCAATGCAGTTGCTAACCGTGATGGTGCAGAGCAAAAGGATACTCACCTGCGTCAGGTTTCTTTTTACTTTCAGGCCTAAACACAGTGCTTAGAGACAGGTGACTCATTCCAGTCAAGTGGAAGCAGCTGTACAGGGAGAAACTTGCCTGGTCTTGGATTTCCATGTGCATTTCTACAGCAGATGTGAGCGTAAGGTGCAGGTGCTACTACTGAAAGCTTTAGAACAGTTATTTTCAATGGATACTGTAAGAGAGATGATCAGTTAAGCGTGGTGCCCTTAAGATTAAAGCTTGCTGCTTGAAATTAATAAAACAGGTCAGAAGAAAATGAATTGCCTCTGCTTAGCTAGAAAAATGAACAGTTTAAAAACTTTGTTTCTGGCACTCTTACAGTATTTGCATTAAAAAGGAAGTTTTCTTCTTTGTAAAAGACAAATCGGAGGAAAAAATGTTGATAGAGGAAAAGAGTCTTACTGTTAAATGCACAAACCAGCCATATGCACTGAGTTTTCGCTCTAACAGCCTCCTGCATTATGCTTTTGACTGATGTTTGTTTTAGTATCTGTTTATATGGATGAAGCACCTTTCTTAGTTAAAACAGTTAAATACGTTTGAGGCAACAGTATTTTATTTCTCATACTGGCCACTTCTGTGTGGAGATAACAAAAGTGATGGTTTGGCTCTTTTGAGTTAGCATTTGATCTCTTTTGTGGCTGAAAAAGAAGTCTGGCTGTGCTTTACTGAGAGCAGGACTGTTCTTTGTCACCTATATATTTATGTAAACTGATGTTCTTAATAGTCTGTTCATGCTGCATAGAGTTGTATTTATCATAGAGGTTTGTGTAATATATTTTCCTTCTTACAAATGCAGAACAGCTTTTTATAGTATAGACTCAGAACAAACAATTCTTTCAGGTGAAGGAAGAACTCACTGTGCTGTAAAGCAGCACAGAATGTTTAGCTGGAGCCCTTCCCATCTGAGGAGGTCAGATGAAAACTTAGCCTTGGTTACATAAGTTTGGAATTGATATTCCCAAATTACTCTGTTTCCAGGCGATGAGATAGGGCCTTCCCACAACAAACTGTCACATCCTGAAAGCTGAGCTGCTTTGGGGAAAATCAGGCAGAAAGAGCATTCTCTCCACAGAGGAACTCTGAATCAGTCCCTTGCAGCCAGGATTGCACTGGGGGAGCTGTGAGCACAGGAAGGAAATTGATTGGGGTTTTAGTTTAGGATCTCTTGGCACCTGATTTTCAGAAATGACGGTGTTACTAAGAAGCATGAGGTAGGACTGGATGTATTTTGTCACAGGAAGGCTGTTTCTATGAGAGTAGCCAAAGCTGTACACCGAGCTTGCACTTCACAGCGTGATAAAGGTTGAAATGAGCCCCAGCTCATTTCCCTTCACATTTGTCTTGACCTGCACTGGAGCATGAGGCATTAGCATGCAGTTAGCAGCCGTGTGCTTGTTCAAGAGGGCCACAGGGGTTCTTTGTCTTAAATCAACAGCCCCTTTCTGTCCCATGCCTTTCTCGGTCTCAAATTTGAAGGGATATACAGGCAGGATTGTTTTCTGTGTTTTCAAAAGCCAATTCCATTAACCACTTTTTAAAAAGCAGAACTTCTTGTAATGTACAAAAGCTAGAGAGGCACTTCTCCTTTTAGGCTATTTTTCCACTCTCCTCAGGAAAGCTGTGTTCTCTAAGAAGCTGGCTCTGGAGTACGTATGACTCAAGTATTGTTAGATTATTGTTGCCTGTTCTAAAAATGACTCATGGAAACAAACAAAATGAGCTGAGAGCTTAGGGAGACCCAGCTGGCAAACACAGCCCTTCTTTTTTCTTTTCCTTCCCCCCTCCCTCTAAATGAGGCATTTTTAAGAATGAATTTTTAATGTTGATGCTGAGATTGTTTGAGCCCTCATAATGCAGCGTAACTGGTATTTGTACACAGGTATAAAGTATCCCCTAACTATGTTACAGCAGGGCCCAATCTCATCCGTGTGTTTTGAGGACAACTTTTAGAGCTTTTTAGGATAGTTTCCCATCTGCCATCTCTGGCAGCACAGTGGCTAATGCTATGGCCTTCTACAGGGAAACTCTGTCTCAGATTCCTGCCTTTGTTGAGGGAGACCTGACCTTTAATTTCCACTTCTTGGTAGTTGCTGTAATCAGGGTTAGTGGCTCAGTTCTCCTGATGAGGTTATTTTTCCTGGATCTTACAAGGTGGAATATTCACCCAGCTGGGAAGAGGGCAGTGGTGTGGCCCCTGAACAGCAAAGGGAGGGGGGAACCTGAGTTCTGGTCTCTGCTCCAGTGAATGCTTGGATAAAACATCATTAAAGCAGCAGCTGGAAGGGACTGAAACACAGACTGAAGCCTGCAGAATGTTTGCTCCATACAGAACAGCCCAGCTTCGGAGGAGGAAGCAAAGCCCTGCTCCAGGGCACCCAGAACCCACTGATGAAGCATTTATACCTTCAGTGAGAATGCAACGTAACAAGAAAATACCTGCGCTGAAAGGAACATTTCACGCTGGGCTGAAGATTTGACTGCCACATCCAAGAGCATCCACAAGCTCAAATAGGCAGCATCTGTTAACTGAGAAAGCCTTAAAAAAACCAAATAATCCTGCAGGTGGGAGCTGGAAGGCAGGTATGCTGCCTGGTTATAAATCATGGTGCTGCCTTTTAGATCATCTTTGTAGGTAGCTTTGTGATGCAGTTTACGAGGACTGCAAGACTCCAAGGCAAAACAGTATCTGTTGTGCCAGGTGCTTCCCCCTTGACATTGAAATGGGAAGAAAATTGAACAATGCCAGTACCAAAACAAGCAGAGTCCCCAGGAAAGTGTCACATGTGAGACAGATAGATAGGTAGATGCCCATTGCCAGGTCTCTAGCAGCAGAACATCTTAAGATGCACTAGCATGCTGACAAGCCTAAGAGGCTCTGCTCTGGCCAAAAGTGTCTCCTACAGCAGCTATAGGGAAATGTAACAATGCCAAGGATAGAACGGTCATTTCCCCAGCACAGTTTGGAGCAAAGTAGGAATGCCAAATGTGTAAAAAACCTACCTCATTATTTTAATTTTCTGTTAAGACTTCAGACACAGCAGAAACATTTCCATACTGACCATGCCAAGCAATGGGGTTTTCTGTGATATCCCGCCATGTATCTTTCTGGAGCACATTAGGTTACCTGCAGCAGCTTTGTTCAGTTCTGCTGAGAGACTCTAGCCAGCGCAGTGAGGCCAACCAGCCAGTTGAGTGAAGTTGTAAATAGTCAAGGAAGTAGAGTGAGCTGGAAGTGGAAAGCACAGGAAGGCAACTTGAAACAAAACGCACATCAGCACCCAAGGCGGCCTTAAAATGCACTGGAAATGGATGGAAAAGGGCTCCCTGGCTGCAGCCAGGATCTTCAAATCAGGATTGAACTGTCTCCTGAAGATACATTGTGCATTTGGAAGTGAGTTTTAGCTGCTGAATAAATAAATCAGTCTTTATGTTACTGCCCAGTAGTGGATATGGATCCATTTCACCAAATCTACAAATGCAGTTACCATCTCGGCTTGAGTTGGAAGGACTGTGTACTCCTCTGAGACTTGAGGAGCAGAAACACTTCAACTGCCAGTTGCTCCCAGATATCAGCATAGTGTTTCAATAGTCTAGTTACCAGGAATACCTGGGGGCTGTGTTCCCTATCATCACAAGACAGACTTGTGCTCGAGCCAGCACCAATCCTCCTGTGACTGACCCTGCAGACAAGATGGAACAAGAACTCTGCTGATTCTTTGTATGCAGGAGACTTCAAAGAACATCTTGTAACATGTTACTACATAGATAGGCAGGTTTTGTTATTTATGCATTTTGCCATCTTGATTGTAAAAAAAAAGGGAATATTAATTTTTTAGCAAAAAGAATAATGCATTTGAGAGTATGCTTTATATGTGCGTGTGTATACATATATTCATGTATATATAAGAGAGAATATCCAGGAACACGAAGAAAATGGTGTGATGGAAAACTGCAGATATGTCCAAATAAAGCCTGCCTCTTCTGTGATGTGTTGATGCTCTTTTGCTTTCCAGTGAACACAGCAGTGCTGTAAGCCAAAATTTTTGCTCCACCACCCTTAAAACTGCAGTTTCACAGTCAAACTGGTTTCTGTCAAGCTTGCAAGTGTATTTTAAGTGTTTATGGAGTCTCAAGCACTGTTATTTAGGCTTTGTGGTACACACAAGTTCTGTCAACACCGTTCTTGCCCATTTTAGTTGCTCATTTGGTGCCCCAATTCCTGACATACAGAATGGATAGTTTCAGTTAAAAGGGCCCTACAATGACGGATCTAGTAAAACTGCCTGACCACCTCAGGTCTGACACAAGTTAAAGCAAGCTGTTAAAGGGCATTGTCCCAATGCCTCTTAAACACTGACAGGTTTGGACATTGACCAGTTCTCTGTTTCATCACCCTCTACATAAAGAAACGCTTCCTAATGTTCAATCTAAACCTTCCCTGGTGCAGCTTTGAACCATTCCCGCATGTCCTGTCACTGGGACAAGTGGGAGGCTTTATCAGGGAGGAAGGGATCAGCACATCCCTCTCCACTTCCCTTCCTCAAGAACCTGTAGAGAGCAATGAGGTCTCTCTCAGCCTCCTTTTCACCAAGCTAGACAAGCCAAAGTCCTCAGCCACTCCTCACAGGACATTCCCTCCAGCCCTTTCACCAGTTTTGTTGCCTTTCTCTGGACTCATCTGGGAACTTCACATCCTTAAACTGTGGGGCCCCGCTCTGTGCACAGCACTCGAGTTGAGGCCCCACCAGCACTGAGTACAGCAGCACAGTCACCTCTTTTGACTGGCTGGTTCTGCTGTGGGTTCTGCTGCACCCCAGGGTGCAGTTTGCCCTCTGGGCTGCCAGGGCTTGCTGCTGATTCCTATTGATTCTGCTGCCAACCAGCACCCCCAGCTCCCTTTCTGCAGGGCAGCTCACCAGCCATTCCTCTCCCCATCTGTACTTGTGCCCAGCATTATTCCTTACCAGGCACAGAAACCAGCATTTGGACTTGTTAAATGTCATCCCATTAATCACTGCCCAATGCTCCAATCGATCTAGCTCTCTCTGCAAGGCCTCCAGTCCCTCAAGAGAGTCAACTGCACCTCCTAGTTTGGTATTGCCAGTGACCTTGCTAATGGTGCATTCAACTCCCGCATCCAGGTCACTGATAAGAATAGTGACCAGAACTGGCCCCAGGATTGGGCCCTGAGAAACACCACTGCTGCTTGCTCACCAGCCAGGTATAGCCCTGTTCACCACAACCCTTTGAGTTCTGCCCTTCTGAACAGTTTGGGCCATGTTGCTTATTCTGACCAGAACATGTACACATGAAGTACCATCAGAAGTGGGTAACAAGATTACAGAACAGTAATGTAGGAAAGAGAAGGAAAAGGCAGCAGGGAAAGACTGGAGCAGAAGAAATTGCTAGGAAGAAAACACCATGTGTCCCAGGTCTCAGTGCTAGGGTTAAGAGAGACTGGTAAACACCCAGTCACTAAAGCTGAATTCAGAGTAATTCGGTCTAAATGTGAATGTTTAGCCAAACCTGTACCTACCTTACAATCCAAAGGCTTCTGTAGCACACCCAATGCAGTGGCTTACCATCACTTGTAATTCTCGCAATGCACAATTAATTGTGCCCTGTTCAAACACTATACACAAAAGCCATTAGTGCAAGCCCTCAATCTCATGCAGTTCAACATCTGTTTGCCCACGGAGCCCAGCTGCTGCCACAGCCATTTAGCAACCACTTCAGCCGTGAAGAAAAACATCACACAGGGTTACAGCAGTGGAGTCTGTGCTGTTCCTTGCTCCATCCCACTGCGAGGGGTCCTGGGCATCTCTGGTGTGGGGCAGAAACATCAATGTGCTTTTGATTAACTTCTTTCAGGTGAGGGGAGAGGAGGAAAAGCAGTGCGTACAACACATTGCACAGAAGCAGCCCCCCTGCCAGGCAGAAAATCTTGACAAGATCTTGCTGTGCCCAGCCATGAAACCTCCATAGGCCCTGAATTGCTCAGGTCCCTTCCCCTGTGCGGCATGCAGGGCCTCTGCTGAGCAGCCAGCGACTCACTGCCCCACTGCTCAGCACTGGCCCCAGAGCTTGGCTGGCAACTGCAGCAAGCGGGAGTGTGCACATACCAAAACAAAATGGCTTCCCAACCACAATGGCGCAGGGCTGCACATGCGGCCTCCTGGGGCCCTTGCTGTACCGACTGCATGGCATGACTGCAGAAACACCGCCCTGCACACACAAAGTGCTTGTTCTTGGAAACAGTGGTTCTGTCTTTGTGCATTTAAGACTGGTGCTCCACAACAGAAAATCCACCCACCAAGAACGCCACTGGACTAAGACAGAAACAACGCCAGCAAAGAAACCTTTTGCAACAGACCTGAAGACTTGGCATACACAGGACATGCCACCCTTGTATTGTGTGCACCCACAGAGTTTCTCACAGCATGTGACAAGCAAGTATGGAGATCCAGGAGTGAAAGATGAAGTGGCAGTGAACAGAGCACAGTACGAGGAATGAAGTGCCCTGGGTGCGAAGAAAAGGGCGCAGAACCATAGGGAAAACCAAACAGAATTCAGATGATGAAACCCCAGCAGTAAGATGTGTCTGGGTGCAAAGAGAGCGAATGGGTGCAGGGAGCAGCGACACAAGTGACACCCTGCAGAAGGGTCAAAAGCACATTGCAGCTCACACACTCAGGCAGATCTGTCGTACCTGTATGTGTGACTGCAGGAGCTGGAATTTCTAAGTTAGGCTGCTGGCTGGTTGCATTTGCCAACAGCAGAGCATGTTTCTGCTGAAAGCTGAGCCCCTCTTTTCAGGATGGTCTCACAGTAACTGCCGCAAGCAATTTAGCAACTGTGGTGGAAGACAATACTTTTTGCCTTGAAAGGAAAAAGTAAACTCTGATAGAATTAGCATAAACCTCCAAATTAGGGCAGATTTACAAGGGCTCAAACTCTGCAGTTGCAGGATTTTCCTCAAGGCTGCTCGTGCATTTCTGTCATGTATCTGTTACCTGATACTATATTATTAATGCATGTTTGCTTTTTGTTATACCCCAATATTGGTACTGGCATACAATTCAACTTTGATGACAGCAATTATTTAAAAGTTGTATAAATACTCTGAGAAAAGTAAACTGAGTATGAGAGCAAATGTATCATAGATAAAACTTGAATTTCATGTGAAATCTGAGCACAATTTAAATAACCCTACATTTACTAAATTAGCAGTACAAGAATGGAATTCCAAGTACAAAGAGAAAAGTTGTAGTTTAAGTTTGTTTATTGTGATAGCATTGTTCTGAACATCAACAGACATTGCACTGAAGTGTGGGTTACTGTACCCAAGATAGTCCAGTCTTAACGAAAATCACTGTATTGGTATGATCACAGATTTGACAATTTTAAACACAACTTTATTAGTGATTGGGTTGCTTAACAATCAGGTATTCCACATCTTCAACATAAAAATGAAACAAATGGTTCAAGAGTTTTCCCACTCTCAAACCAACATTTTCACTTTCATCTGGAAGGAATTAACACTGTAAAAAAATCCAAACCAATTCCATTCTATTCAGCAGATTTTAACTTTGGAAATTAAAACTTCTTCAGGCAAAAGTGACTCTTTAAAGGCATCTCAATTTAACTCTGTATTTTTGATGTTGCATTATAAATTTGCAATACACTCATTTAAACAACTCTCATTCATATGACAGCATTTTCTAGAAGACTTGTATGAAATATTAACATAAAATCTCATCTCTTCTGTCTTCACCATAAACGGATTCAAGAGTTTGCTTCAGAAGTTCCATAATGGAGTTGACACAAGTGTTAAAACTTCTCCAGTTGAAAAAAAATACAACAACCACCCAAAAAAGTTTTGGGAGGAGTATACCAGTGATGGGAAGCTAAGGATACACGAGCCAGGACTGCACATGCAATTGTATACTGTTAAGGGATGAGTGCACAACCTTTGAAGTACAAATATGCTTGGTACAGTAAAAAAAATCCCAACAAAATTCCCAGAAATGTGTACCACTTGAATTCCTGTTCTTTAAATCATTATAGAAATGGGTAATGTCCAAGTCACTAACAAGTTTTGAATTGCAATGTTCCTTGTTTACTGCCAGATAGATAGGTATCACTGACTCAGCCTTTGACAGGGTGCCAATGCCGAGAGGATCTGCATCTTCAACAATACAGTCTTAACAGGGGGGTGGCATGCGCCTACAGACACATGCATGTAGAAGTTCCTCTTTCACAGAAAGAATGATTTTGCTTGTGCTAATTCTAAGTAAGTACAGCACAACTTGCTCTCAAACATTAGTTTCAGGCCATTTCTCTCAACTAAGGTAACAAAGGACAGGCTACTGCGTAACTCCTATTTACTCTGCTTCATATTAATATTGCAGCACAAGTCTACAGTTTGATAACAATGAGATGTATTTTATAGAGTCAGTAAAGTGCCCGGCAGTCCAAATTACACAGGTAAGCAGTGACAGGTACGGTGTCCCATATTCTGCCCCTAAACTGGGTTAACAAGCAATCTGAAAAGCTTCAAGTACAAGCCAGATTTAGAAAAAGAAAACAAAACAGCCACTCTGCCCTACTCATATCAGAAATACTCCAGAACACTTTTACATTTTATCAAAAAACAAATATCAAAACTGTAGCTGTTACAGAGCAAAAAGAATATCAAAATTTTTAACTAAGCATTTTTTTGGACATCCCTATAATGCAAAAGATCAGGTTAGCAGAATGAGGTGCTCTCTACAACCACACAGCCCCCATATTCAGATCAGCTGAAATTATATGCATTTGGAGATACACCTGATACTATTTTTTGTCGTACTCATTTACTCATTTTTTTAATTATATTCATTTCACTCAAGTCCCTACCTTAAAATCCACAACAGCTCATCTTTATGATAATCTGAAAGGATGAATGGGACGGAAGAGAAAAAAGCCCAAGTAATACCAAAAAAAAAAATTAACCAAGAAAGATATGGCCAAAGCTTGGCAACAATCTGTCCTGTTTGGAAACCCATCCCAGTTTCATTAAGTGCTCTTATGTTTAGAAAAGCCATGTAAAAACAAGGCCACTAAGAATAAGCTGAGCACAGTAAAGAAAATTTTGACATCCGCGAAGGACTGTTTCAGGAAAGGCAGCTTCACTCCCTTTATGTAAAATAGAATCTTTAGATAGAATATTTCATCTTGTAATTAAAATACTTTATTATGTTGGACTCTTATTCATTTAAAGTATTTAAGTGACTTAAAAGCTCAAATTCCACTGATATTCAAAGCACTTGGTGAGCATGAAAAATTCAGTTTCTAATGAAATCTATGGAATAAAAGGTAAGAAAACCAAGATGAATGCATGGGAATGATGTTTGTAAGCTTCTGACAGTAAAAAATCCCAACCAACCAAACAAAACAACCCAGTATGAGCAAAATATCCTTTGAGTTGAATCCTGTGAAATCCACTTAAGCACAAAATAGACTGGTGACAGGACTAAGAATTTGCTGAAAGAGTCACAGAAGGTCTTGTTCTTGCTGTACAAGAACAAGGATGCCTTTCAGTTCACTGACATGCATGGCACATCATGACAGATAGGTGTGTTTTCTTTTCCAGTCTCATACTCCTGCTTTGAAAGAGGGGTTCTCTGTTGATTTTGCTTTCCTCCACTCTTCAGTTAATGTTTTATAAGCACAGGAATACACCACAGTTTTAAAATGGGGGGTAAAAAAAAAGGTAATTTCCTTTATATAGTGATCTAAAAATGACACCCCCAAGCAGTTCACCAGCTGTCTAGCTGGTGTTACATCAGAACTGTGGGCTAAGATTACTCAGGCTGATAAAGGAAAGAAAATATTCCTGGGGGGAGTATGTGTGTGAAACACTCTAAATACACTCTTCTGCAGGTAGTGAAACCAAGAGAGCTCCTTTCCCTGCTCCCACTGGAAACTGTGTTGGGGCAGAGCTCACCCCAGAGCCTGGTGAAATTAAGGATGTTGCCACTGGAAGAATATTTAATGCAAGGCCCCAGGAACTCACATAAGGAATGACAGAAAAGACTGTGATCAGAAAGCCCAGGAATGATGTATCAATGACTTTAGTCCTTAAGCCCTCTGAGCTAGTAGAATGATACATTCTCACCATGGACTTGTCTGAAGGAGGTTAAATGCACTAACTCAGCTTAAAAAGCAGAAGAACTATTTTTGCCTTCAAGTATTTTCTGAGAGAAATACTAGCTGCTTTTACAGCTGATAAACACTGGACTTGGAATGCAATTTGTTCACAGGCTCTGATGTGAACCTTAGGAATGACCAGCATGATGTTGATGAATAACCCAAAACATAAAGGAAAAAAACAACAACAACAAAACAAAACAAGACAAAAAAAAGAAAAAAGAAAGAAAAAAAAAAACAAAACAAGAACAAAAAGGTTTTATTCTGCTCTGCAGTATTTAACCATTCTCATACCTGGAATCTCATTGAGCTGCATTTCCTTCCAGCTACTGAAAACCTGCAATACAGAATTCTGGAAAGACCTGCAGTAGACAATTAAAAAATTAAATAATTTTTTTAGTATTACAATTCCCTGAATATAATCTGTACATACTTTTACTGGCCTACACAGCAAACACACACACACGTGCATCATGTCTGTGTTGAAAAAGGAAATTAAAATGCCAGCTCCCCAACTCTTACAGAAATGTTCAAGATTTTTCTTGATGGAAACTGAACATGACAAAGTGCAGCCTGAAAACAACAAAAGCCATACAAGTATCTGAGGACAACTTTTGTTTTAACAAGCTCATGAAATAGTTGAAACATTGCATGTAAAATAAGTAGTAAGCAGAGTTAGTCTGAGTGCAAATTGTACAAGCACAGCCTTGTACATGTGACAAAAGGCATATTTACATTTAAAGAGAAATTTTATGTCTTCAGAGCCTGTCAGGCTAGTAATGTCTACACATTTTCTGTATTTTAGCTGAGAAAGAGCACACTGGTCTTAGGTTCCGGCTCCTTTCACAAATGGCCTAATTACTCATGTGAACACCAGACCACGTTTTTTATTAGTAGGTCTGACATTCTATTTGGCAGTTTCCATACGCTTTTTGGCTTCATTTTAGAAAATATACTATTGAGACTAATAATAAAAAAAAAATAATCTACGTTTACAACAAGGTCTGTATTGATGAAAATGCAAAGTCATAGTTTACCTCAGCTTTAGTCACCCTGAAGCACTTGGGTACCATGACCATTAATGACAGGCCAATTTCAAGTGCCTTAGAACAGGTACATAAAGACAAGCAATAAAGAAACAAACAAACCCTAGAAAAAAAAATAGCAGCTTTGCATTTTCTTTGTTTTAAACCAATGGAGTTAAAGTGATTTCTTTAGTAAGACTTATGGTACCAGTATATAAATTAGCATCTTTGTTAAGAAAGTTCTTCACATTTAAACTTAAGTTGAGTAGCTGAATATGAAATTCCATCTCCAGGTGAGAAGTGTTTTTCAGGCCAGGTCGTCCATGTTAAGGTCAGGAAGAGGCTCTCTCCAGTAGCAAAAGGAGCTAAATTCTGGGCATGGAAATGCAGAACTCTGTTCTTTATTAAGCAGTGGGAACACATATTCCACAAGTTCACTTAGTCTGTAATACCTATGTTAAAAAAGAAGAAAGACCATTATTTAACAGTCTAGTCACTGTTCAGCTGTTGCCAAAAAGGAGCTTTAGAAGTCTAGACCAGAAAGCTATAGTGAAATATAGTCAAGTAAGGCACCACTTCTGCCAGTTTACTCTTCTTGAAAAGTTTCAGTTAACTATCCGAAGCTGCAAGATTTTCATGTCACATGTAACAGGAGATTGAACCATCATGGTGACAAATGCAATTATTCTGTAATCTCATTTCTAAATACTTTCTTTAGCTGAAATAACAAAAGTGATCTTACGAAGATTTGTTTCCCTTAGTCCGCTCTTGGATCAGTTCACCCTTTGGATTCACAGTAAATATTCTGCAGTCTGGAACCCCCACTTGCATGTAGGCATATACATCCTGCAAAAAGCATGAACAAAAAAGCACATGCTTCAGTATTTCCTTATTGAATGTGATATAACAAACAAAAAAAGGTGATCCTAAAAGCTTACAATAAAACTACCCCTTAACAAAATACCCCCTAAACAACAGCCAAAAAATCCAAAACAAACAAAACCACACCAAACATTCACACACCAGAACAAACTATTCCCTCTGCCCCAAAATGCTTAATTCCCATTCCCAAGCCTAGGACCACAAACACACACAAAACCTGTACCGCACAATACCATTTCTTGTGACAACATTCTTCTTACAATATCCTCTCTCTCTAGCTTAATCAATTACAATAGCATTGAGCTGCACAGAAAATATAGGAACTGTAGGATAGGAAAAAGGATTCAAGACTGAGGAGCACTGAATTAATTTCCTTAGGTTGGAAAGCTGTCAAAACTGCTGAAAAAGAATATGGAAAGGTATCATATATTTAATAAAATTTTAGAGTACAAACACATCTTTGTAACCTTTCTCATACAAGCAGTTCTAGCAGTATTTGTTTAAGGTATCTGCCTGTGGGTTTTCCTGACCAGATCCATAAAAGCACCAGTGTCCCACTTCCTTATTCAAATTTAAATAGACACAAAAAGAAAAGCCTTTTTCTTTTGCTTCCCAAGTACTTCATGCATTTTAACCCTTCAATTAGAAAGGGGCAGACTTACATTGGGCCTGTTTCCAAAAGCAGCATAGAAAGGCTGTTTACTGGGAGCAAACAAATTCTTGATATCATTCAAACATTCGATTTTGAATTTTTCAGGCTTCTTTTCTATCACTTCCCTAAAATAAAATTTCAACAGTCAAATTCTAAATCATGATTTGATAGAGGATATGCTCCTTCCCCCACTTATCTGATATTTATATTCCCATTACTTCCTGTTGCTAACATTGGTAGTTACATAGACATTGGTCAGTATTTTTTTAAAAAATGGTACAAGAAACATAGAGCACTTGCTGTTTTCCAACATCCATAGTAAAAAATTGTAAATAGCCTGTGCTTAGGCTAAGTAAGTGAGATAAAATTCCCATCTGTGAATGCAGTTTGTGAACTGCTTTTGCTGTAGATGACTATCTGAATCAGAGGACCTGATCAAGTACACATAAGCTTGTTACAAGTCCTGTCTCTAGTAATACAGTGCAGAAGGCTTGTCAGTGAACCTAATGGAAGTTGCTGTCTTTGCTAGCCATGAATCAGGTGTTGTTACTTGTCCTGGGTTCAGCAGTAGCAGTAATTTTTCTCCTTCTTAGTAGCTGGTGCAGTGCTGTGTTTTTGATTTTTGGTCTGGG
>WYDI02038435.1:0-83244 GCA_009867235.2 Psittacus erithacus | reverse complement strand
ATAAAGGAATCTCATGAATCATCAATAAAACTCTTTGCTCCACACTATGCAAAGGCCAGTTTTCAGACATTAGCAGGCAGAAGAGCTCTGATCAATTTATTCCAGTTATTCCTCCACTTAAGTTCATACCAAACTGATATTTCTAAAACTACTTTTGGACTATCAAACTGCAACGTATTTTAGAACAAAAGCTGGAGTGAAATCCAGAAATGAAATCCAGAGTGACAGAGAGATCAAAACATCCTCTGCCTTTAGTAGGGAAATTATCTTCAGCCATACTTTTAAACATGTTTATTCACTACTGTGTAGTAAGGTAACTTGAAGCTACCTGCCTTTTCCAATCACACACAGACACACTGTGAGAGTGCCCTGATGCATTGTGCTTACAGCAGTGCTTACTTACAGGCTAGGATGTTGATGTATCTGTTCTTGTGCTTGTTGTCGGGGTGGTTGGAATGCTCCGCAGTGATGTTCATGTCGGCTGTACAGCGCTGCACTTCCTGGGCATGAAAAATATTCAAACACAAAATGTATCAGTTCAAGAAAATTGAGCTTTATCTTCTCTTGCAACAGCTCAAAACCCCCACATTTAAAGTACTGATATCTTAATTTTGGGATAAAACACAGTTTTTTGGTATTGTCCTGTATGTCATGGTCTGCTCAAACAGAGCTGTGTTAGCTGCTGTCAGGTGTACAGGTATGCTCCTCTCCACAGACTTGGTGACAGATGCACTCTGACCACCCTGAGGACCAACTGTCCCCTCTGACCAGCAGTCATCTGTCTTCTGGACTGCATCTTCTGTGATGCTTTACTCTTTCCCTCCTTGGGAAGGGAAAACAGAGTCCCTTAAAGGCAAGAGTGGCCAGTGCAGTGTAATAAATTAAGCACAAAAAGCATTTCAGCACAAGACTTTGAGAGCTGGACAACTCTGCTTATAACCTCTCAACAAAAGGTTTCTGACATTTAAGTTTGGCGCTGACCTTTTGTTAGTTGTCTGCAGAGAGATGCCTTTTATGAAATATAAATAAAATAGATCTCTGAAGATAACAGCAAGTACTTCGAATACCATCTCTGGGACACTGATTAACAGCCCACAATACAGTGAAAAAGATAAAAGGTTGTGTTCATTTATTTATACATTTACAAAGCAGAAAGAGACCAGGCTTGCCACGATGTTTAGAGATGCAGACTGCTGTCTAGTTGAGGCTGTAGATTAGATACCTAATCCCCATTAATACTTCTAGTTCTTAACTTACCTCTTACTTTCATTGTCCAAAACAGAATACAGGGCCATTAGAATGGGACAATGGAGGGTCTTTCTCTGACCCTACAGAAAAGCAGCTATTCCTGTTGGCCAGGCTGTCCTGGAGTGCTACACATTTCAGAGACTCTCTTACAAACTGAACCACTAAACCTCATGTGTGCTGCCACCTCTGAGATAGATTTTCTACTATTTATTTAACCACAATCTTCCTGAATAAATTAAACCCCTTTTTATCACTGAATATTTGGTTAAACCTCCAAATTTTTGAAAAATATATCAATGGTTGGAGTTTATAAAGTTGTGGAAGAAACAACATTTATTCAAATCTTTCATGAGTCCCAGAAATCACACCTAACGGTACCAGTTTCCCCCAAGGATATATGGGGAAGTGCCAAATTACTTTGTACTTTAGGCTTTAAAAATAACAGTACAGAACCTGCCTAAGAGGGAAAGTCATTAGGAGCTCACAGCTGCTACAAAGACCACAAGCTAAGTGACAGAGAAAAATTATCAAGAGAAATGCTATACAAACAGCAGATGTAACAGAGTTCAGCATTATGCAGGCATTTCACAAAGGACTTGCATAGCAATTTTGATCTCTTCCCCAGCATTTACATTTTAAAAGTGCAAAGTATACTAAAACCTTGAACGTTTTACAGCTTTTATATCCACATGACACTCCCAAATAAGAAGTGCTTCTCTCTCTCTTCCCCATCCTCCATAGGGAGAAACACACTACGCTCAAGGAGATGAGCTGAGCAAAGACAAAGACAAATCAAGCCAAACTCCCAGCTGGCCCTAATAGAATTTTCATAGTTCCATTTCTATCACAGAAATAAAAAACACCATTAAAGTGTGCGCTTCCCCCAATTCCACCTGTCAGCTCCAGTAAGCAAAGGACTTCTGATTACACAACGGGCAGGATCAGTTCAGCTGAAGTCATAACTGGAAAAGCAGCATTACTTACGTGTTAGGTTGATTTAATGTAATTTCATTTTATCTTTTTTTCCTTTGCATTTAGAAATCATATAAGATCACTGCTGTACCACTGCAGGTCGCTCCTAAAAGATACCCCCTTGCTTCTCAAAAGCCTCACATCAAACTCTACATCCCTGCATCACTACAGAATTATTTGTAGAAGTTATTAGCATTGAAATATTTATGCCAATTGCTGTCGAATTTGATACAGATGAATCCAGTAAGGTGCTGTGGAGAATACTCTAAAAAGTTAACGAATTTTATAGGGAATTACCTCCCTGCTAAGGAATTTTCTCTGACAGTTTAAATACTACATAGTAAATGTATCACTTTCTATTAAATTCTATAGGATTCTTCCATAAGGGAATTGTTGGTGAGGTTAATCATTTTAATTAACCTTTTTATGTTGATGCTGACTGTTTTCTCAACTGAACATGTTCCCAGCTGGCCAATATAAAGTTAATAGAACAGGAAGATTAAGCTAAGACAGTGAAAAACACAGCAGTGGAAAAGAAGGTCTGATGCTGCGAGAGCTGATTAGCTGAAAATGGCTTTTCTTAACATGTAACATTCTAAGCGATTTTTAATACCCTGGAAAGCTGCTGTAATGGTGGATTCCTATGTCTGCACACTGCAAATGCATAGCAAAAGGAATCTGTTCAAGAAAAGCCTTCCCCTCCCAGTGTGCTTCAATTGTTTTTGTCTTTTAAAAAATCAATGTGAGACAGTAAAAGGCCATTTTGACCTCAGCCCTCTCCCCTAGTCCAGGACACAACCGGCACTTTGGTACATTGAAGTTGGCGAACAAGAAAGGGACTGAGAACATCCTCCAGCCCTATGTTGTCCACTATCAGTGTTGCATGGACAGATGGGGTTGAGAGCAGAGGGTGGTTATCCACACTCTTATCCTCCCTGGTGCATGTCCCCAAATTCTAACAGCAAATTACTAAACCACAGGCTTCCCCTACTAGACAGTAAGGCAGAAGGTAACATTCCTTTGTTATTCAAGCCAAGGTGGTTGTCTTTCATCAATGCACAAAGTGCTGCAAGAAAAGACTAGTTGCAGCCTGTTATTTAGGCCTCTGTTCAGAGGATTGTTTACCCTCTGGCAGAAAAGGGCAGCCCAGTGTTAGTAAGTATCACCCTGGAGAAAGTTCCAAAAAGTCACCATCTTAATTACGCCATTTTACCACATTTATGTATATTACATATTTGTTTTCCCAGCATTTTCTACTGCTCATGCAATGAAAACCCTGGGATTTCTAAATCTTACTGGCTACTGAGTCCTTCATTTGCATTTAAAACATCACCATGACTGTATTATTATTACAACCTAAGTTTGCAGGCAGGTCTGATCCCAGGCTGCTCACTGCAGCCTATAAAAACTCCTCTCCCAGTCAGCACAAAACTGCTACTGGCACCTTGGAGTAGGACAGATAGTGTCCGTATCACCACATCACAAACTTTTCTGCTCTGGAGTATTTTCTTTGGCATTCCTTAATCCTACTTAGTCCCTTCCACTGATTTTAATGGCAGCTGGCTAGGACACTGCTGCTTTTCATGTTTAACTTTGCAGAACACATTACTGTTCAAAGATGAATGGATACAGGCTCTTATTCTGTCTTTTCAACTTATCATTGACAACCCAAGAAAGCAAAGTACATGGTTTCAATTGACCATTAGGTACTGTAAAAAGTGTCCTAGTCTCTGCTATTATGGCTGATTTACCTTTTAATTATATTGTCCATGCTAATGCTAATTGGAATTTGATACACCCAGGTTTAACGACCCATTTTCATTGCCTTTCTGAAACAAGTTACAGATTAGTTTCTTCTAAACTTCAGAGAATTTCCATTTAAGTGTAAAATCAAACTGCACCAGTGTCCTGCTGGCAATATAAGGTTTGAGCAAGAATTTTTTCTACAGTGACTGAGCAGGAACTCGATCTCTTGATTTGGCCTTATGCAGTGCTGCTGTTGTTTCCCATTACTTCAGTTCGATGTCCTAGCAGGGGCTGAACTGTGAAAGCCTATGAATAGCAATGAGGAGGAATCATGAACAAAGAAAGGATCCTAATCCGAAGGACTAAATTAAATGAGATCCATAGCTATGTTTTGATATTACTTTGATATTATTCAGCACGAAAGCAGCTAGTTCATCCGCCCCTAAAATCAGGTTTGATCTATTATTTTTATCCCAAATTAGAGAATTCTGTGGTAGTGCTCTTGCTGTTTATCACAGCAAACATGAAGCCAGCATACCAACAGGGACAGCAGATAGCGCTTGAAGATATCCCACAGGAACAGCGTGGATTTTTGGGAAAATTTAGCACTTGTACAAACTCCGTGATGGTACTCAAGAGAGCAGGGAGCTGGGGACAGCCTGGAAAGAAGGGGAAAACAAACAAACCAAAAGGACTCAACACAGGAATGACAGGATTTAGACAGCTAAAAATTCATGTAAATAAATGAGAGAGGAGAGGATGGTGGAGGAGCATTTGCTTGTGGTATCCTGCCCTTCACAATGCAGGGAAGTGCCAGAGTCTGAATGAACTCTTGCATTGCCTGTGCAGGGCTTCTAGGCAGAAACCTTGGGTATGGCTGCAGTACTATGGCTCGTAACAGAAAGCCTAGACAGCTGAACTTCTTTTATTGCTTCTCTTCAACTTTATCTCCTAATCCATGATGCCAATTTCTTAGGGAAAGTCAAGCAGGGAGATAAGAACTGAGAACTCCAGAAAGACCCTCTTCTATAGCAATCTTTCCTCATCCAGCTTCAATGCGCTGCTTCCCTTTGGTTTCAGTACAGCAATGCACAGAATACCTCTAATTATGGCAATTTTGAGGCAAGGTTATAAACCATTTCCCAGTGCAGTAATGCCTGCTAGCAGCATGTTTTTGAAATGGCATCTTTCTACTGCCAAATTCCTTGGCGTAGGTGCAGTTATAAGCATGCATCTGGTGTAAGCTCTGTCTAATCTATAAGGGATGCCAGTATAACTGCACAGCGTTTTTAGTGTCTCAAGAAATGTGTGAAGTGCAGCGTTATCTGTCTTTAATGCAGCCCTCCACTAAAGAAAAACATCCTGAGGTCACTGGTTAAAAAGAGCTAGAGACCCCTGTCCCGAGCAGCAGCAACCATGAGGATAACGTTAGCAAATCCCTGCCGTATCGCTGCAGATACAGATTTATGTCATTTTCTTACATTTCAGGACGTTTGGAAGAAGGTGCCGCTGGAGTATAAAGATATTTTCAATTTATGTGATGAGGGAGCTAGACAGCCTGCCTCCAAGTTCAGCGAGCCTGTGCAGACTCCAAATTGGCAATGAATCATTACACTCACAAGGCCACAGGCAGGAGAGGTCTGCAGAGATTGCATTCAGCCCCTCTAACTGTCCCTGCAGCAGCACTGACCACCTCACTCTTAAGAAAGAGAGAAAAGAAAATTGTCCAATCTCAAAAACCCAAATACTGCATTATAGTCTAGAAATTCACAGTTAGCTTTGGGGATGGAGGGTGATTTCTTGGCTTCCTTGGTTCCTTTCTCAGAGCAAAAGGATGCAGCTACTCAAAAAACTTACTGTGTTATTCCAGTAACTGGCCAGGGGGAGGGAGTGAAAAGCTTTACTGTGGGAGGTGGCACTTCACACTCTTTTTGATACAAGAATTCGGAGAGCACATGCCCTATATAGTCAGGCTATCAGGAGAACAGAAGATGACAAATGTGACATCAGTTTTTAAAATGAGATCCAGAAGGGATTTCAGGCACTACAGCCCACTAAATCCAACTTCTCTGTGGGGCAAACTGCTAGACGCTGGTAATAAATATCAGAGCTAGTGAACGCCTCTAACAGACTGTGGAGAGATCCCTGAAGATGTCTATAGGTAAGCACAGTCTGGAACAGAATAGTGTATTTGGATTTCCAAAATGTTTGTGAAAAGGCTTCTCAGAAAACATTACTTAAAAACCTGATATGTCTTGGAGCAAAAGGAAAACTCTCCTTGTATAGGAACAGGTTAGAGGTGGGACTCGCGTGCCCAGGAATTCTCAGTGCTCAGATTTCACCAGTGGGACCTTATACAGACCTAATCTATTCTTTAATGGACTGCAGAGGAGACAAAGTATGTTTATGATACAAAATTATACAGGATAATTAGAATGAAAGCTGTTTGTGAAGGGAAGCAGAACAATCTCGCAATACTGAGTGGCTGAGTGATAAAACAGCAAATGAAATTCAATGTTGATAAATGCAAAGTGATGTACTTGGGAAAAACAACCCTAACTACACATACATACTGACAGGTTCCCAATTTGCTATTACCATTCAGTGACAAGACCTTGGGGTCACAGCTGATAGTTTTCTGGAGGTGTCAGCTGAGTGTTCAGTAGTTGTTAAAAAACAAATGGGATGTTAGGAAGAAGGAAAGTAATAGAAAACCGAACAGAAAACATCACTGTGCTCCTGCAGAACTCTGCAGTAAACGCACTCATTAAATACTGGGCACAGTTTCGGCCTTCTCATCTTGAAAAGGATGTGGTAAAGGAAGAAGAAAAGCTACAAAGGGAACAAGTGATCGTAAGTCTAGGCTGGTTTCCTCAAACAAACAAATTAAATAGCTTGGACTTCTGCAGATTCGAAAACAGATGAAGGGGGAATGAGAGGGAGGCAGACAGAATCCTGTGAGGCATTTAAGTGAACAGCGATATATTTTGCAGTGAGAAAACTAAGAGGCATCAAGATAAGTTATTAGGCATGAGCTAAAAGCAAAAGGAAGTCCATTCTTGTGGAACAAATTGTAGAATTCATTGCCATGGGATGCTTTGGACATTAGAAGTCTGAAGGGTTCAAGAGGCAATGAGAAATTTATGGTAGAAAAGTCTACCAAAAAGTATTAAGCGTAATGATGCCAAGAAAATCTGTGGCTAGACAAGGGGTAGATATAATCTCTGGCTCAGAAAGCCTCTCAATCTGTGTTCAGTCTTGCCATCAAACCCTGCCCCAGTGCTGCCTGTGAAAATGTGGTACCTCACCCTGTATGCCCTAGCAAGAGAGTGCTGGGGCTGCCTGATAGCAAGCCAAAATCTCCTTGAAAAGCTTTCAGTATTAGGCTGAACAAATTCCAAGGTAAAATACTAAGTTACATCAGAAAACCAGCACTGGTGATGCAGGATCACTCCCTTTGTTTTAAAAAGCTGTTTGTTGTTCAAGATTAAATCGGGCCCTTTATTTCTATATCCAAAATTGAAAATTCACCAGACTCAAAGGAAATCTTAATGATTCTGTATATCCAAAAAAGTCCAGCTATCACCAGACAATAAAGCTGACCACTTGCACTATGATTACCCAAAGGGAATAAGGATTTGTTTTGGATGTACTTTCCAAAGCAAGATTGGTGTCTTTTCAAAGTCCTTTATCCCTCTGCACATGAAACACTTCCTAACCACGTTCACAAAATATTTAGCTGTAATTACAGCTCATTTTAAGAGGACGAGGGAGTATTCACACCATTTACTTTCAAAGGAGCCTTCTTCATGTAAAAAACAACACAACCCACAACACGCTGCCAAAAACACAGGAAGAGACTCACACCAAAAACTAGCAACAAACACATGGGGAATGTTTACCTTCTACATTGGGCAGAGTATGTGTGTGCCCAGCTTGGTCTCTTTCACAGGTTCCACCATAAACCTCCTGCCACAGGAATTTCTGAAAGGATTTTTGATCTTTTTTCCTTAAAGCACCCTGTGCACTGCCTGTCTTTGGGAAGATTGATTTATTCTGTAGTATTGATCACATTTTTTCAGCACCTTCTTGTCCTCCCCTTCTCTCTTAGATGCAAAAAGCAGTCTGTATGGCTGCAGAACCTAATACCTCATTTCAGAAGTTCCCCAGGCATGACATGGCTGTGGTACTTTCCGCCTAAGGCCAGCAGCCCTGTAACACTAGATTTTCTGTTTCAGCTGGAATCCTGCTGTTTCTCCATAAAACATTAGCTAAGTCTTCACTGTAGCTGGCAGATACAATTCCAGCACATAGCCCATAGCTGGATATGACCGGACATGAGAAGTTACACTGCTAGTTGCTGCCAGTGACTACTGTATAAATGTAACTCCAGGGTTCTCTACCCCTCAGCTGCTTTCAAAACTGGTATTCTCATCTCTGAGCCAGTTTAGGCACTTGAGAAACATTTTACCTACAGGCTCTGTGAAAAACCTCAGGTTTCCCTCTTCTGTCCTGTCACTGTGAACCATAAGGAAGAAAATCAGGCCCACAAGGCATCAGCAGAACCCAACATAAGCAATGAAAGGGAGCTGGATGATTCACCAGACAGGGATTATCTTGTTCCTGTTCCTCCTCCTTACTCCAGGAGGAGATTTCATTTACTCTTTAGGCAGCCAAGACCTCAGCTGTGGAGAAACACACCTGGAGCAGCTACACTGACTTCAAAAGACGTGCTCCAAATCTTAAGCCAGTACGGAGAATAACTTGGCATATGCAGTGCAATCAGAGTTTAACTTCTTAGAGGGGACCTTGTGCTCCCCAAAACAGGATTAGCTGGCCAAAGCCATCTCTCCCTCTGGCTGCCACAGCGTGGCACTTGCTGCAGGGAGCTCCAGGAGGAAAGGAAAACTAAGGCTATTAGAGCAATGTTTTTCTTTGCTAAAACATGGACAGAAGGTGTCCAACATTTGTTAATAGCAGTGATTTTGTGACAGATGAAGCAAAGCCTGCTTAAAGCCAGCCCAAGTTTACAGATGTGTTGCTGATTATTTTGAATAATTAAATGGTGTAAAACCCAGTGGTGATGAATAGCACTGGGGTCGCAATTCATAAATAATTGAGAAGAGTGAGTCGCATTTGATCATCCTGATCAAATTCTACTCTCTGGAGAATAAATGTTTGTCCTGAATACCATCAACATTGTTAAATGCCTCAATATTCCTGCTCAGCCATCCAGCCAGCAGTCAATTGAGCTAAATCACTTTAACACCTTCCACATTTGCCTTCCTCATGAATACAAAATGTTTCTAACGTACACAATGGTTTTTGAGCATCAGACAAAGCAGCCACTCTTTATAGACAGTAACCAAACAGCAACAATAAATGTTTTAAATGATCCCATTAAAAACAATTCCTGCATACAGTCTTGTCTTTACTGCACTAAGTGAAGAAGCCGTAGATATTAGGCCACCTATTTTGGTTCATTGCCTTGTTTGTAAGCGGAGCTGCCTCTCTGATTCACATGCAGCACACAAACGCACCTCCTTTTGCGGGTGGGGAAGCCAGTGGCACAGCTCTGTGCAATTCCCTGCAGTTTCTCCTGCTTCTCAACACTTTCTATGGCAAAAAACTTCCCAGATAATCCTGACTTGTGCTTATTAAAGCCTGATTCTGCAGCCCGTCCTCATGCTGTGATGTTTACTATGCTTGTACAATATGGATTTGGTAACCCAGAGGTGGAAATTGCTTTCACTTCACTGGAATTACCTCCAGTTTATTGCAGATTTATAGGTCAAAATCTGTCCTAACCAGGTAATAAGATGCTCACTTTAAAGTATTCACACTGGGTAAATACCCCCAACTAAATTCCGAAGCCTTTCTCCTTGATTTTGCTGGAAACTGATAAGTTTAACAGCAATCTTTCCCAGCTGAACAGAGCATGAACAAGGACTCCAGGAATGGACTCATAGTTTGGGCTTTCATGAAAGACCAAATTCTCCCACTCTTACTCATAGTAAGCACTATTTTACATCTTTTGGGCTGCTCAGGCAGTGATTTCTCAGTGTGACTAAGAGGAACAAATTCTGGGCCAAAAAGAGTAAAACAAGCTGCAGATTGTAAGAAAAACTTGGACTTACAAACAACAGTTTGTATCTTCAGTGTTGTTCCTGGGGGATTGCAGGCAGCTCTTCCTATCTAATAAAAACTTAGGAGGGTCCCCCCTTAAAGGCACCAAGTCTGTGGTGCTTAGAAAGCACCTGTAAATGTCCAGCCTCACACTGCTCATACCTGGTGGCAAATTGGTATTTCCCTGTTTCTTCTGACGCATCTGATACATCTGAGCACTGCAGTCACCTGACCTGACAGCATCACACAGATGTCTCATGGTCCGTAACTGTTAATACATAATTAACTTTAGGAAAACAACACTTCATTAGTGGATCATTAAATCGTACCTCAAAGTCTTCTGAGAACCCATGCTGGTTATTAGAATACAGCTCACTGATGTGTTTAACGAACTGCTTGACTGGAATTGCTTCCATATCATCTGTAGAAAGAAAGACATATTTAGAGTTGCTATTTGTCTCATACAGAAGACTTCAGGAGAGAAAAAAGCCTTTACTCAGTATCACTTAGATCCGAGCTCCCAGGGGCAGAGCTAGTTCAATATGCAGTAATAAGAAATCTTGATGAATGTGACCAATTTTGAGGTAAACTCTTCGTATTATATTCCTAATTTTAAGCACTGCAATTATGAATACTGCAAGTCTATTCCCTGGGATGCTAATTTACAAAGTCGAATTGAATTCAAGGATTGTTTACTTCTTGTTTGCAGTTTGAAGATGGGATGTGGATGGGATGAAGAGGTCTCCTCTCCTTCCACATCGTACAAAAAGAAGAGACCCAAAATATCAAAGTACAGTTGACAATTGCCCCTAGCAAGTTTTCAGCAGGCTAAGCAGACACACAAGCTTTTCTCCTGGAAGTTATTAACGTCTTCCTTTTTACACAACAATGGAGAATCCAAATGGACTTAAACTTACTCTTAGAAAAGAACAGGCAACACAGCACCCCCACTAATTTGAGTTCTCTTTCATGCCAGACACTACTCATAATATTGAATATGTATGTATTCCACTGGACCATTTGTTCTTGCTCAGCACAGTGCAAATATACCCAATATACCAATAAATCACCCACAGACAATTTCTTTAAAAGAAAAAGCCAAAGGCTTGAATTGAATTAAAGACAAACAAGACTGTTTTGAGCACCTGGGACTCCGGACAGATTCTAATGAAGCTGGGGTGCAGGATGGCTGCCTTATTCCTCTTGCCTTCTCTCTCAGAAAAGGCCTAGATGTTGTTATAACCACCACTGCGGTTAGAAACACTGTGCTTGCCAAGATTCAGTAGTTCATATTTTCAGTCTGGCATTTAGAAAACATGAATTGCTATACAACTGTGATCACTTTCAGCATGCGAAATAATCTACTGCCTGATGGCTACTATTGTCTGATTGCATGATTTTATGGCAGTACTCTGGTATTTATATATTCCATTTAATATTCTTCTGAAGATTGCATCCAGTTTATGTTTACTCCCAGTAATTCAGTGGTGTATTTTTGCTCCCATTTTGCAGCCATATGGTTTGGTGCTACAGCTGCATTATAATCTGGATTCTTTTCCTTTTGAACATCTACATTATGATAGAAAAAATCCAAATATTTCTACAGATACTTAGCAAAATTTAACGATAAATAAATAGATGTGACATTTACTGTATTCAGAGTGAAAGATCTTTGGCAGCTAAAACCTCGAAGCTGTCACATATGCTTTTCTTAGCAAAGGGTATGAAGATCTGTATGTGTAAATGAGGTTCTACTTTGGCAAGAATTTTATAGATCCTTGACAATCTGATTTCTTTCCAGCTGATGGCAGTTAATATTGACCATGTCATTACTTCTCAACTCTTATTTTATCAGGTAATGCTCTAAGGTGGCTTTTTGCATCCATTGACGTTCTTAGATTTCAGTCAGAACTCTCTTCTATTTTATTTGCAAGAGCCAATTGTTCAAGATATGTCTGCAATCTGATCACCTCCCAGTATAGTAATGCTACTTTAATTAACAACATGCTTATTCACTCAATAAATACAGAATTCAAAACATTTGACAAGTGTATGCTCATCTCAGCAAAAAGCTGCGGCGTGCAGAAATGCTGGCACTTTAAGATATTTAATGGTAACATTTTGCTATATAATATTGAGAACGTCATCATCTTATAACAACATTTAGATGAATATTTCTGCAGCCAAGACACTTGAATGGAATGATTTATAGGAACAGCAGTCAATAGCAAGAGCCTGTAAAACAATCTTTCCCTTCCTGAAAAGTAACCCATACAAAGTAGATTTCCTTGTGCTGTGATAGCAATTTCATATACTCTCACAAGCAAAGTTCCATAGTGATCATTTGTGGTTTTTCTTTGAGTAGTCTAACGCAACTGAGACCACCCCAGATCAAGGATTCACTGCCGCAGACCACTATTGTCAATTTAATTTTGCAGAAGGCAGATTTTAATTTTAATTGTGATCTGTGAGCCAAAAAATACATTAGAGATAACGTGCTCTCCAGTCCATTGAATCCTCACCAATTTCAAGGATGGGTCTGCACCAGAGATCCATGGCAAAATATGGTTAGTTTTCTTTTCATCATCCTCACTGCATGGTGGCAGTATGTCTCCACCTTTATAGCTAGTGTTAACTCCCTTCTCTGTTTTTCACTATCCTTTATTGTTTCTCCTCCCTTTTTCCTCTTCTGCATTTTCACTTCTGATTCCCTCCAGAAGCCTTAACCCAATGCAGTTTCTTACTCTATTTGATAATATGGGCAACAATTAAACATTAAATAAATTAAATAGGAAATACTGTTGTCATATGAGCTCACTGGGAGCTTAATGCTGCTGAAGCTGCCCACAAACTCAGGAAAACCGCACTGGAGCAAATGTAATTATTTCCTATTAGGAAGATTAAAATCAGAACCATAAAAATCAGAAACTCAAAAGGAAGGCTTACGGTTTTGAGCTTTCTCTGGGATAATGTGGTCCTACTGACCATGCAAGGTCTGGCGGCTACTGTGCAGAAGCCAGGCAGAGGCCACCTATTGAGGGACACCCAGCTTGGAGGGGACAGACACCCTGCAGACAGGTAAGATGCAGCTGCTTCCCACCTATCCCCTCTTAGCAGCCACAAATAAGTCCATGTATGTAAGATACACTCTGCTATATTAACCAATGAAACAGAAAAGTGTTCAAGTAATTTGGGCCTCCAACTCCCAAATATCCCCCAGGAACACAAATAACATTAGCTGGGGAATATGGAGGCTTAGCCACAGGCAGCTGCCAGACCTCCGGTAAAATACGTTCTCACATACTCACTCAGCACCCCCGAGTGGTATCTGTTCTGAGGTTATCTGAAGATGGCTGTGACCAACAGACGTAGCTAGATGCACAGAATATGCTTTTCCTTGCACTATTGTCAGTCCAAAGGCTTTGGTTAAGCCTTCTTGCCATCTTAAGACAAATAGACTTCAATGACTATAATTCTTTTAGTCGATGGAAGAGATTAATGGAATCCTATAATAGCTAATTAGCAGCTCATAGTCGTTCTGAGTATATTCCCTTTTGCAACATATAGTCTTTCCCATCTAGAAGCTGGAGTGACATTTGATATTGTCAGTATGATCCTCACATTTTGCAAGAGTTACACATTATTCAAAGGGAACAGCGAAATGTTTTAATAACATACCCTCACCTCTAACACTGTAGATATAATTACAGTTCTGTCTAGCTTGGGTTTAGCCATCTGTGTTATTAGTGTCAATAAAGCAATTCTGGATTTAAGTCATCTCAAAATATGAGCTGAATCTGGCACCACAGTAACACACTAACCCTTTGTGTTATGCAGAGAAAGAAGTGATCTGAGATAGACAGGGGCAAAGGTCTCCAGAACTTTAATATAATCATATACATATATTTATTATTATAAATAAGTTGTAATAATGTTCTTTATAATCAGACACTACCGAAGCTGAGAGGTGGGGACTAGGTTTAATTACTATGCTAGCTATTTAACACTTTGGTGCAGCTCCCATCTTCACTTGCAGGTCCTAGACAAGTGCCAAGGAGGGGTATCAAAACCACAGAACCAGGGGCCACAATGCAGCTCATTTCCTGCCACAAAGAGAGCATGGCAAGAAAAAAGCTTTGTTTAAAAAAACAATTGTGGAGGAAAAACCTTCACTTGCACCTCATTTGTTAAGAAATGGCAGTTGACAATGCAGAATACTTAGTACATTCTTTAAGAAGACAGCCACCTTCAAAGGAAACCCAAAGTGTAGAAAAGCAATGAAGTTTGAAAAGGGTTATATTTAAAGTTTGGATAATTAGTAATCCTACCAGGAAGGATTTCTCCATATCTCTCACCTAATAAGCTGCATTTGTAATGTTAAAGCAATAGGGGCCAATTTCAAAAGAAAAATTAGATATTGTATAAGAGATGGCATTTCCACATAATAAGATCTCAGATTCATTTTGATTCATTTACAGCCTGACAGCTCACTGGATAGTTTAGTGGCATTGGACTGGAATAGATGGTTTTGGGTGAGGAATTAATCCGGAAGGTCAAAACCAAAGAGCTTCCTCATATTATCTTTGTCTAGCTTGGAGTTTAGGGGTTTCTGAAGTCCAGATGTTTGACACACATGAAGAAGTCTTGGTAAGCAAATTCTACGTCTTTCATTCTTTGTAAGTACTTTCTGTTTTTCAGCTATTACCTTACCCAGTCACTAAACCCAACACACTTCTTGCATCTTACACCTTACTTTTAATGTGAAAGCTCATCCCATTTGTTTGTTAGTGATTGCACTTCAGTCTCTCATTTGCAAAGACACCTGGATTCATGTGCCATAGCTGTCACGTGGCTTGGCCCATCTGCTCCAACAGCAGCCACTTACTGCACTGCTCAGCAATCCTGCACCATCCCTTGTGTCTCAGAAGCACCTCCATCAATTCTCAGCGTGCTCTTCACAGCTGGCTTCAGCCAAAGGACGAGGGGTTTCTCCCACTCCCTTCTCCCTGCCTGCGGGGCTGAGCAGTGAACTGAATCAGCCTGCTGATCTAGCTGATGAGTGTAAGAAAGGATTAATTGATTTGTGGGGAAGGGAAAGAAAAATTAGTTGTCAGTGGGGTACATGGGTTGATTCTACTCATTAGCATGAAGAATAGTGAAGTGACAGGGCCACTGCCCTTTCTGAAGGCAGCATAAACCTGACCTGGCTCATGACAGGCACGAAACCAGCGACATATTAACCATGGAGAATCCACTCTCAATAGCAGATCCTCACAGTTTTCATCTTCTGCCAAAAAAGTTTTCCCAATTGGAAAGAAATATCTACCAGTAGGATCACAGTAGGACTGGATCTAGCCTCTTAACTCACTGAAAAGTAACAGATCTGGCACATGATTCCAGCAAGCAGCTGGAATACCTAGCATCAATATTTAGGATGCTATTACTTAAAACAGAGTCTAATAGCCATTAGGTACAATACGGATCAGAGTGAAGGCTGCAGAGCTACAGCAAAAGCCTGGCTTCACATGCAGCACTGCAGCAGAAATAACCATGTGGAGTGTGATTCCAACAGATTAATTTCCATAACAAGCAATGGGGCACTCATAGCACAGATTTAAACAGGATCTTACGCAGCTGTACTACACCACACGAGAATGCACACAACACACACACTACTGAATGGGTATATGTAAAGCCTAAATAGGTCTGTATTTGGTCAGTCTCTAGAGCAGTGGCTGACTGTAAAGAATACTGCAAGGATTAATAGCATACCCTTAAGTAAAATTCTGCCCCAGTAAAAGTTATTGACAAACTCCTATCCGTTCCACTAAGATCAGGGGTCCACCTCTACAGAGAAGCTTAGACAAAACCCTCTAAACCTACAGATAGAGCATATATTCCAAAGCGCACACGCTTACAGGGACCAGAAACTTCATCACATGCAGCTCAACTTTCGGCACTGACTGAATCTGAAACGTTTGAGCAGTCAACTCCACAGCCATATCCTGCCCTAAGTCACGCAAGTACTGGACTCCACGAGCAATTCCACACGTACAGGAGGGTGGTGCCCAGCTTTCCTCAAACTATTTTAGATTTAATGCATTTGAATTAGACACATTTTTACAGTCAGAGCCTTTAATTCTGCAGTGGACTGGCTTTGCTTGCTTAACTATTTAAAATAATGCAACTGAAGCCACTGTATTTCATTTGGAGTAATTAATTTTCCTGACTGATTGCATTACTTGCTGTATAAAAAGTTGCCAGAAATGTAGGAATAGTTTTATTTGTATAACACAAGTTATCAATTAATTTGTGATAAAACATAGTCATTAAAAGCCCCTTAATATTGAGAACGTGTCTGCTTTCTGTGGAATAGAAATGTTCTGCATAAATACTAAATAGGCAATACAGCAGGTTTCATTCTAGGAGAACAAACTACCTCCTGAAGCCCTTTAAGACTGTCATCTTCTTGAAGTCACTGACCTCAGTAGTTAGGATAAATTATGAATTAAAATAAATAATAAATGACCAAGAGTTGATTATTGGGGACAGTATTCCCCATTAATGCTCACGTTACTGTAATGGTATGTTTAGGCTGGATATAAGGAAGAAGTTCTTTACTGTGAGCGTGGTGAGACACTGGCACAGAGTGCCCAATGAAGTGATAAATGCTCTATCCCAGGCAGTGTTCAAGGCCAGGTTGGATGGAGTCTTGGGTGACATGGTGTAAGGTGTTCCTGCCCATGGCAGGGGGCTGGAACTTGATGATCTTAAGGTCCTTTCCAACCCAAACCATTCTATGATTCTATGAAGTACTGCTTTTAATACAAAACACCTTTCAAAGTGAAAAGGCACAGAAAAAAACTTTGAATACATTTGAAAGTCCTGGATAGGTGGGCATGCTGAAAGAAAACCACAGAAGTTCTTTCAGCAATGTAATTGCTATCTATTTGTTCTAATCAAGTCAAATGAACACAAGGGCAGGTTTGTGATAAAAGGGAGACACATGAAAAAGCAGAATATGAAAAATCACTTGTGTAATATTGTAGCTACATTCATCTCTCTTGCTTCAAGATTTAATCTACTACAATGCTATTAGCTATGTGTCAGTCAGGAATATGAAGATGTTAATGATAAAATTTTCCACGTGTCAAAATAAGAGCTCAGTTTAAATCTGCTTGTACAAATCTTAGATTAGGTTATCATTAATTATAAATGTAAGAGCAATATACTTCTTCCCTTTAAGCAAAAAACCAATTCCAGTCCAGGAGGATGAAATAATATGAAGTTCCCTTTAGCACAGACATTAAACACGATCTTGTTTGGTACTGCCTGCTAAGGAACACAATTTTAATTATCTCACACATTCCCATCCTCAGGTCTCAGTAACGCCATCGTACATACATGCCTTACGTTTAAGCATGTGGAGGTTCAACTCCAGGGCTCTGCACCCCAGCGTGACAGCTCTCAGAAAAGGATCTATTCGCATTCCACATGGCCACCATGAAAACATGGGTTAGTGTGACTTAGCTAACTCCTGAAGCCTTCACTACAAGTACCGTGTTTAGATATCGTACCACAAATTCCTCAGTGTACTGCAGGAGCAGGGTTGGTAGCAGAGAAAAAGGAAAGTGGATGTTCCTTAAAACACCTTGATATTTTCTTGGCTTCAGAGGATGGCTGTGTTTGCAATATTGCATTCATGAATTTAATTGAAGCTGAAGATGGGTACAATTCACAATATGGCACTGGAACATAAATCCGCAGGGAGCAGAAAGCAGAAATAAAGTCTTAAGCAGCTGAAGAGCACTACCTCTGTGCTCAGCGAAGAGCTTCGTGCCCTTGAGAAATAAGTCCTCAGTTGTAGTTAGCACTTTTCCCTGTACTTTGCCAGTCTCCAGCACAGAGGATCACTGTGCTCACTACACTGTCACTGCAGCGGTCACAGATGTGTCCTGGTGCTCTGCTCTTTAGCTATTCTGATGAGACAGCTACACCTTAGAAGAAAACAGCACAATACCAAGCCTCTGGTGGGAACTTACTTGTCAAATGAGGTACCTCCTGTTACAGATCTTAAGAGGAAGAGTTTGTTTCAGGGTGGATGCTACCAGGAGATATCAGAAGTTCAGGAGCTGAGCTTGTAAAAGAACACGCCAAGTCTAACCACTGACATTCGACAGGAAAGGTCCAAGGCAACCACGGTTATTGAGGGAATAAAGAAGGTTTAAAGGGTGATGGCTGCACTGGATTTCACACCCTCACATGACTGCATGAGGTGGTCAAGACACACCTTTTCACTGCAATGTCACTGGCTACTCCACTATTTCCTGGGCTCACACCCCCACACCGAGTCAATCTTGAACAAGCATGAGAGTGTTTCTCCACCAGATTCTGCCACTAGTTATTTCACATACACTGTTCATGAACTCCAGTGCTAGTTAAAAAATGAATTTACTGCCATTTAAACCTAAAACTGCAGACACCTTCATGCAAGAAGTGAGAAGTGCTCCTGTCTTGCTGTCTGGACACAGCTTAAATGACTGGCACCACATATGAGACATTTTACTTATACTAAAAATGGTGACATATGCTAAATGAATCAGCTGCATTGGCCAGCCATTGTGTTCATTATGATCCATGTTTCTCTGGACTGTGGTCAAGACTGCAGAGTTTTGCTGTAGGGTCAAGCCTCAACTCTCTCTGTACTGATCCCATAACAAGTCCTGCTGACATCAGGGCCACATGGTCCATTGCGCCTGTGAGCTGGGCAAGGAACCAGTAAAACCACAGCAAGATCCAGAACAATGCACCGCCCAAGAGCAGGAGAGATCTAAAATAAAGGGAATGAGGAGGATCAAAGTGGAATTTGTTCTAGTTCCACTATCTGAGATCATCTGAGTTGCAGAGGTACACTTCTGCACTGCTGACGTGAAGCAGGTCTTGTGAAGAGAAGAAAGGAAAACTGGTAAGGGATGTATTTTGTTTTGCAGTGCTGCAAAACATACAGATCTGCAGCTACAATGCTGCTGTTATTCTTATTTACCCAACTCTACCAAAAAGGATCAAGTCCAGAAATGCTTTAACCAGAAACTGACCCAGTTACGGAATAAAAAACCCAAACAGGAATAGGAGCTAGTTTGCTGAAGAAGAGATCTTGCCAAGACCAAATATTACAGTGAAGAGATCCAGGCAAAAATGATGTGGATGTGGCCAAACTTAACTGAGTGTGGAGGCAAAGACAGAAGATCTGGAGAAACAATTTTGTGGAGCTGAATGGCAGGGGAGTTTCAGAAACCTGCCATTGATTACAGATGCATTACTGTCAGGCGCAAGGCTTATGTGAGTTTAGATTTATACCTCAGTTGTAATATCCAGCGGGTGACTCAGTTAATGATATCTCCTTTGTCCTGTGTTTCTCCAGATCAAGCAGTGCAGATAATTATGAATAATGACAGTGATTTGGGTCTCAGAGCAAATCTGCACAGATAAGCACACACCTATGGGTGATGTGCCTTCATGCACAATAATTAAGCACATACACCACGGGAAGTGAAATAGCGAAAGGGTAAAATCAGGGCTTCCCAAGAAGACTTTTTTAGATTCTGGACCTGAAAAGTTGCACTGTATGCCTATTGCAGGTAGCTGGCAGATTGATTTTACAGTTCACAGACCCGAGAAAACAGCAGGTTTGCCTAAACAAGAGCAGAATGTGGTGCAGAAATAAACACAAAAGCTACCTCTGAGCATGCTGACAAGTCACGGAGCAGAGCGGTGGCATGCAGAGACACTAGCACTGCTTCTGAAACCTCTCGAGCTGCATCAGGATATGGCTGTTCCTGGCTCCCAGACACATGGCAGAGCCACCCCACACCTAAGCCAGGAGCAGCCAGCCCGAACCCACTCAGCTTTCTCCAACCAGCAGCTCACTGTGGGCTGTCGATGGGCACTGGCACATCTACTAAACATCTTCAGGCACACTGCTCTAAATTGCCATCAGGGTGGCTGCTTGCTCATAACTGAGAGCAGAAGTTGGTCCACTGAACTGCAGGAAGTAGATGGATGGTCCCACGGGGATCTATTCAAATTTCTTCTGCAAGGATAGGGTTTCACAACCTAACGAGGTTACTTGGAAAAAGTTGCTTTTGTGAAAATGCCACTTCTATTTTGCTTCTAGGATCAACATGGCAAGTAAGACTTTCTCACACCCTCTGGCAGCTTCCAGAGGAAGAGTTCAGAGGCTTATCATTCCATCAGTCACAATCAGTTCACAGGAGAATTTTATCATTTAATGTTTTAAGACATTTCAGTGGGCTGCCTATGTGGGAGCAGCAGCTGACATCAGAAAAGACTGTCATTTAGCAACAGGTATATGGGGAAAAACAGGCCTCTTCTACATCTCCAAACAAGGAAAATGTTTAGGAAAGCTTCAAGATCTTTCCAGGCAGTATCTCCAACCTTTGGAGAAAGCTAGCATAGCTGGAATGTACCTCTACTAACTTGAAGCCTCATTACAGACTCCCTGTACAAGTAATTGTACACAGAGAGAGGCACTTCCAGATTTGGCTTTTGATGGCCTGACGAGCTTTACCGTCAGGGCCAAGATCTTCAAGTTCATCAGTTTTCTCTCTCTTAAGCCTTTCTAGGCATGATTCAGGTTAAGGCAACTCCATTTGGATGCCTGTATGCCGGTGTCCGAATGTCCATTATATTCACAAAAATGTTATTAGATTGGGAATTTGAGGACTGGACTCACCTTCGCATCTGACTAGACTAAACCTCTGTCTAAGGCCCAGTTCTTCATGTGACTTAGAGCTCCTCAGCAGTCTTTGTAGGTTTTTAACTACAAAGCTTCTTGAGGTGTCTTGCAGCACTTATTCAGCAGATGCCTTAATCTGCACTGCCTATTATCGGCGGTGAGCATTACCAAGCTTAAGCAGACCACCGTGTGCCCTGCAGTGATGCCACTCTCAAAGCTGCTGTGATCCAGCAGCTTGGCTTGCTCTTGTCATGGGAAGATGCCCCCAAAAGGCAATGTTCTTTTCACAGTCACTTGTCACAGGCTGGATCAGCTGCTGGAGAAGCATTAGTGCCTGTGCTGGCCTTATGAGACCTACCACCTGCACAATTTTAATAGAACTTCTTCAGCCTATCTTACGATTGCTATGAATGGCATCCAGTCTTTAATGGACTGACCATCAAAACATCCCTGTGAAACAGGAAAGAACCACTGCCTCAACAACACAGACAGCAGCACGAAAAGATGGAGCTTTCTGCTGGTTTATCTAAGAAAAACTGTCTCAATTACAGTAAAAAACCCTATACACTGGCCAAAGACACTTCTCTCTGAAGGCAGAAGTTCCCTCCTCCCACTGTTCTGTGCTCGTAATCCCCTGGGTTTTGACACTGCTCTGCACAGAGTCCAGGTTAAATCCACTCTCCCCTTCCTCACAAGTTCTAAGGAGGTATCCCATGGGAGCCGTCATAGTGGGACAATTAAACTGACTGCCAGAAAGCAGCCCCCACAGGGAAGTACTCCTCCTGGTTTTAGAGTAGAGAAAATAAGAGTTCTCTAGCTCTTTAGGCTATTTTGTGTAAATGCATTGCAGATGGTCTAGCACTAAAACCTCCCACCTCCTGTACCCTAAAGGAGGGGGAGAAGAAGGGAAGTGAGGTGGCCAGGACGTGCACCTTAGTCTGTCACAGAAAGAAGGGGAGATGATGGCACATTTTCTTTTCTTTTCAATGGCAGAGCGTCAGACTGCAAGGCAAACTGCCAAATGGTTTCTGTAGGAATGTAATAGCTAACCTTTCATATCAGTTCCCATGGGTACTTTGAAATACTCCTTCTAGAAAGAAGTCACACATGTCTACTGAAGAAAAGCAAAGAAAATATAAGTGGGTTCTCTCACTTTTGTAGGAAGCATGTTTCTTCTGTGTCTCAGAGATGGGTTTTGGTAGAATGAATCTAATTAGCTGCAGACTGAATCCTAGGCCAATGACACACATTACACAATATGACAAGGAAACTTCAAACACCTTGAAGCAACAAGTATGAGCATTTGACAGGCTGAGGTCAATACAACATTTTGGGTATCTTAACTTTGCCAGGAGAACTGACCCACATCAAACACAGCAGTGGCTGCAAAGGCCACTGTAATGCCAAGCTGTTCTCTGTCACCACAGCTTACAGGGAGCTGGATCCTGCTTTTAATAATTCCCAGGGGAAATGCCTCGTGAAGAGAGAACAGCGCTAAACCATGCTTCCAGCTTCACTCTCAGTATAGCCAAGGGGAGATTTTAACCTGTGGTAACTTGATTAATACCAAATTAACAGATGGCTTTGCATTTTCCTTGAGATCCCTGTGCTCTGCTTTGTTCCCTGAGACCCAGTGGACAGCAACTCTGCACACACTGGAAGTGGGGGGCAAGTACCCCTGTTTCAAAAGGGAGCTGCATATCTCTCATCCACAACCTGCCCTGATGGAGCTGCTGGTTATCACAAGCCTTAGTGTTTTTAAGAAGTGTTGCTCATGTTTTTGACATTTTACAAAGGTTATCCTGAAATTGTGCATTGAAATGATGTGGGAGATGTAGAAAAATACAGCATTGGCACCCAAAGCCCCACTGCAATGCACCTTGAATTAAATGAAGCAGCACTGATACAACAAATTTCTACCAAACCCCCATGATTTGTCACAAACACAATCTTCTTTACGTAATGAAAACAGACTCCAAGCAGCACAAACACAGAAGATTAAGCCTGTCTTACCTGGAATAGGTATAATGGGAATACTTTCATTGGGGACCACACGAGGGGAACTGCTGTCCTCCACATAGAAATGGGCAGTCTGAAAACACTTTCTGCCAAAGGAAAAAGAACAAAAAGGAGATTCAGGGTGTGGAAAGCTGTCCTCTGAGAAAATAGCCAAAAACTTTCTCATGTTTTGCTTCCCCATTTCTGCCCCATCCTTTCAGATATTATATTTTTAAAACATAAATGTGTGAAAACATTTGCGCTTTTTCTACAATTACAACCCTAATTCCAGATTCTGGGTGCTCTAATTCATTGACATCTGACAACCACCCATCCGAAATGCCTCTGTATATTATTGCTAAGTACTACTGAATATGAAATTATACTCACAAAAGTTAGTGGTTGCAAAACAGGTTGCAAATACATCATTCAGAAAGAAACTCTGCACACGAGAAACATATTCAGCATACAGTACAAGCCAAAATACATCTAAAGCATTAACATTTCCAGGGAAAATACACTTACTGTAGAAGTTTCTGTGATGTAACAACCAACAGACAGTAATACAGCATCTGTAACTGCTGCATGTCATGCTGTTCTGCTATAAAAGTTATCCTTCAAATATTAAGGCTATTTTTTTGTTACCAATAAAGCCATATAACCCTCATCCCATCCTCCTCCTGCAAACTTCTATTATATATGCTGCTACAGTAAAATGCAATAGACACTTAGCTTGGGCCCCAGGACTGATCTCTGAAAAGGCCTATAAAGAACAGTAAAACTTAAATCCACCTGAGTTTTTCTTTTTACCTGTATTTAATGCAAAGCAGAGAGCACAAGCTGGTCATCACAGAAAAGGTACTGAGCAGAATAACATCAAGAGATCCGAAGAGACTCTGCATGGTGATGTTAACTGAGGCAGGGTTTTCCAACACCAGCGTCACTGCTCATTGCTGACTTAATGAGCTGCTTGAGGCTGGAACTGAATATTTAATGAGTCCTGCTTGGTGTGAGCAGCTATTGTGGCAGGAGAGGGGTCTGCTCTCATCTGTCAGGGTGCTTCACAATAGCTTCCCATTGCAGAAATATCTCTCTCACTGCAGCCCTTAATGAACTGCTCCTCAATACCTGGGCAAAGTTTTCAGGTGGCCTTCCGAGCTGTGCCTTTTGACAAGTTACTGGTGCCCTTGCTGGAACATATTTGCATGTAGTGCCTCGTAAGTTTGCGCCTCGCAGTCTGCTTCCCTGTAGTTCGGGCATTGTGCTTTCCATGGAGAGCCTACTTCGCTGACTTTGTCAAAGTAATTTGCGCTCCCTTTGTTTTCAATATCCATACGTGCCAGAGAGCAAAAAAGTCACTGGAAATCAAACCACTCCCTTAGGCAAAACCAGAACCTAAAATAACCATTGGTGCTTGCTTTCTATGCATTTGTACTTTCTACTGCACAGTCACAGTGCTTTATAATGCACATGCTATGGCAGCACAAGTACAACTTAAGACAATACCAAAGCAGGAGAGAATGGATTTCACAGCATGGAGTAATTGTCTCGGAGCAGCTTTCTATTTTCAAGACACGATGTCTTGCATTGTACTCAAGTTATTTATAATAGTGCGTATGCTTTTGTTAAGAAACACCATAAGGTGAATTCACACACGGGGATGCAAGATGTTCAATAGTCTCACAATATTTAAAAACATCAGTTGAACTCCCCCTCACCCTTCTTGCTCCCTGTTCTCTATTTTCTCTTCTTTTGGCAGCCTTTATTTCGGACAATGAACACCCTGGGGGCACGCAGCAGAATAAATCAGTCACACATAAAGAAGAAACTATGAATATGAAACAGGCGAAATGTTCCTGATTTTGATATATTTGGGGCTCTTTCCCTTGAGTCAATACTACAAAAATCCTTGAACGGCTTCTTCCTGGTAATGAAGGCCTTAAGAAGGTGTTTGATGAAAAGACAAGACCTTTACGCAGGGATTTATAGGAAGTGTTTAAGCTGATGATACTGAAGAAAAGCACGTATTTTTTTGTTAATTTGCTATTTTATACTCTGAGAGGCTCTGATAGGCTGGCATTACGGTTTTTTAAGCAGGCATAAGACAGCTTTTTCTTAATAGCCTCAAAACATGCAATAGTGTTAGATAATGACATTGTGATATTGTAAGGCCCACGATGGCAATAGCTGAATACCCAGTCTAGCATATCTCTGCTGAGCACAATGCTAGAATAACAATGTTTTAAATGAATATTTCACATAGTAAAGTTTGCTCCAATCATTAATGTCATTAACAATTCTGTATTTTATTCCTGGAAGACTTTCTGTAGCTGTTTTCAAAAGGCAGTCACCATGGAATTTGACTAAAGGTTTCATCAAGTCACAAACATCACACTAAAATAGACTTGTTTTATGTATATACATACATAATGCAGCATGTTCACTACTTTACAATACTGGATATTGGCACATTAGGTGAAGACATGCCTCTCAAACACTTCTTTTTACACCCTTGCTCATAATTGCTGTAAGTATGCCAAGTTTAGCCTCTACAGCTGAGCTCGCTGCGCACTGCCCATCGCATCCCTGTCCTGGTGACTCCCTCCATGTCTCAGAGGCTCCCATGACAGCAGAAGGCAGCACTGCTAGGACTATGCAGGCTCTAACTTCAGAGCAAGGTAAAGTGGAACAGTTTTTACAAAAGCTTTTACAATGGGTTTTACAAACTCACTGGACGAATTCTTCTGCAAGTTCTGCTTACTGGGTCTGTGTTCTACTCCTGCATCTCTCCTCTGCACAGCTCTGGAGGAAGCACACATCTTGGGGCACCAGGCAGATGCCTCCAGGCCCCCAGTTTGGGATAATGTCCATTTTTCTCAAGTGAGGAAATGCCTGGCCCCAAGAAGAACCTTTTGCAAACTCTTGGCTAGTCTGTAGTAATAAATACTGATAGCTGGGATCAAGGCCACTAAAAGGCATTTTGGACAATTTAGTATGTGTCTTTTCTCCCCATTTAGGATGCTCCTTTCTATCCCCTGGCATTTCCCCTACCCATTACCTTTCCCTCAGTACACAAACCTTAAGTGGCAGCAGTTGCTAAGGCTACAAGAGGCTGCAGTAAATCTCTGTGCTACATGGGGAGGGCTGGATAAAAGGATGAGAGCAGAAAATTGCTTATTTTGAGTCACTAGAGAAGCAGCCATGGAGAGAGGTGGGAGTGGATGCAGGGCTAGACAAGGTGCAAGTCTACAATTGTTTTCACATGAGTGCTTCAGCCTGTAGCTTTTAACCCTGGTGTGTGTACCTGAGTGCAGGTATGCCCATTTGCTCAGGAAACCAACACCATAAGAAGAAGAAAATAATAGATTTGTTTTCTGATGGAAGCAGCCCTTAATGAACGAGCAAGTGGGATTTGTCAATGCCATAAATGATCATTAAAGTCTCTACAACTGAAACACTGATTTTAGACTGATTCTTGCATTTCTGCAACACTGGTTGCGGGAAAGCAAATCTCAGCCTTGATTTCACTTCCAGAAGATTTCAGAGAACCCACATCTTTTCTGTGAAATACCAAAGAGTCTGTTGTCTCCGAAACATGCCTGTGTGCAGCGAAGCACACCGTTTTCTCTAGCCCCATATGTTTTTTTGGCTCTCTTTCCCTGGGGTACAATAACTGTGCGAGATTGTGGCGATCAGCCACACAGTTGTCACATATGGACCGAAATGCAGAAAGTAAAATGCTGCGAGATTAGCATCTCCCTGGAGAAGGAGCAGAGGCAGGGGCTGGAAAGCAAAGACAACATGAGGGAGAGCATCCCCCTACCCAGAATCTTTTTGCAGAGACACTGGCAGTGATTTATTAAAGCAAACTATCAGGATGCAAAGTCCAGAGCAGCAGCACCTTATTATCAAGCTGAAAGCATAAAAATATGCCAAGAGATGGTCCTGATTAGCTGGGTTAAATGCCTGTTCCATCTCCGCTGAGCAAAATACCAGATTAGCTTCTGTAGAAGAGATGCCTCATGAGATTTTGACACTCAAAACAGGTTTCCTTGGTTATTAGTTAATAAACCTCAAGCAGCTTCTCCTTTATACTCATTGAAAAACAAGAGGAAGAACCAGATCACATAATGGCCTGAAAGCATGGATGCATTTTATTTTCATGTAGAAGATAGCACCTTAGTGTTTAGTTAATACTGCCTCCAATACAAACACACTGCATGCACTGCGGTCAAGGAGAGTGCTGGGAATAGCTCTGAGGGCAGAGTTTGGCCTTTACTCCTCCATACTCTGTCTAGCAGAGGCAGCAGCTCCTGATCTGTAATGACAGGCAAGGGATCTGCACTGCTCTGGAGGCGGGGAGAGAAGGAGCAAAGGATTATTGAGGAGGGGCAAGTGATTGCCTCCATAGCAGCTAGCTGAAACCACCAGGACAGTGGCTGAACACAGAGAAAATCAAAGGGGAATGCTCTATGTTTTGGGGACGCCCAAGAGCTGTGTCCTGCCTCACACGCTGAAGTGACTGGCACATTCATTGCTCCCTTGTTCTTTAGGGATCTACTCCTTTTAGGCATTTCTGGAGTAGCGTGTAGTCCCTCTCCAAGACTAGTCAGATTTATACTAATTTATTTCTCTAATAGCATCTAGGAGCTGTAAGCTCCTAATGTCTTGCAACTACTCTTCTTGGTCATTACCTGCTAAAGCATGACCAGTCTGAGGGCAGATGGATTGAAAGGATCCTGAAGGCCTACCCACACTGTCAGAGCAGGCAAACCTTGTCCTCTGGCCACCTTTCCTCCAGAAACAGCCTCCCATAGACAGAAACTCTGCAGAAGGTCATTTATTAACGAAGAGGCCAATAGTCCCAGCAGTCACCTTACTTTCACACACTATCCTTAGCTGGTGGACAGGAGTCAAACCAAGATCTGTAATGGATCTCTAAACCAGGCTGCACAGGATATGACTTAGTCTTTATCAAATGCAACCTGGATACAGACATCCATTCATCATCCTCCTCCATCATAGAGCAGGAGGTGTCTGCAAAAAACTCCCAAAGATCCAAAGACAGGAAACAATTCTTTTCACTACCTCTGCACATTCATTCTCACTTTCAATAGAAGAAAAGATGCTTCAGATTCTCGCTGAACTGTTTTGCATGTTTTCCAGGAGACACAATTAAGACTGGTTTCTGCTGGCACCAAGAATCAGAGTATGTATGCAGTCAAGTGTACTTGTAACACATGGCTCTGCACTTTAAACTAGCTTCACTATTCCTTGGCAAACATTTGTCACTGTCAGAATAGGCAATGACTCCTCAGAAAAGAGCCACAGACTACGGAACAACAGAAGCGCTGCAAATCACGACCATGTCACCAGCAGAGCAGTGGATGGGAGCCTGGACAACAGCTGTCTGCAGTCTGCACTGCTCTAGCTAGGGTCATCAGTCACTGATTTTTATAAGCAATAAAACTGACTCAAGCGTTAAGAAGAAAAAGAGAAGAGAAAACCACATGAAAAAAGCTGGTCTTATGAATATGAATAAGCGACCAGCATGGAGCAGCGATATTATGTTCATTGTATCAGAGGGGCATCTGCATTTACTCTTTTTTTGGCCAGAAAATGGCTTATATTGCCCCAATTTTCAACAATTATTTTCCTTCCCAGGTCTGAAAGCCTAATGATCAGAATTCAAAAGCTGAGTTATAAAAGAACCTATGCTATGCTGGAGCGGTAACGCAGCGAGGGCTGACCGAATCTGAGCTACGGGAGGATATACAAAGCAGGAATGCATAAAAACCAGAGAATAAAGGAAAGCTGAAAAAGGAGGAAAATTTCCCTACAATGATGCTGATTCTCCTGCGTATCCCTCCTGAAGGCAATTCGCCTTCTCCCTCCAAAGCAATTTCTGCCTGTAATCTTTTGAGCAGTGTTAAGCATTGTGCAGATATGATAACGGGAGAGGTCTAGATGACACATGGTTAGGTTTTTCAGGAGTTCACAGTGTGCCAAGCCCTTGGCATCCTTTCCCAGACAGAACAGTGGAAAGCAGACTGTCCCTTTCAGGGGACTTCCTCTGGGTAAAGAGAAACACTTTTTCACATTAGTGAGTTGTTGCACACCCACACAGCCAAAAGGATCCTGCAAAAGCTGAAAGGACTCAAATACTAATCACCAGTCCAACCATACGTACTTACACGTACACATTCTGCAGTATCACAGGGAAATAAAAGACGGGAAAAAGGCTGAGAAAAGGCAGATAGAAAAAAAAAGAAGGTGGACAAAGCTTTGAGACAGTATTTGTGATGGTTTGTGATTTGTGAACATGCCACTAGTAAAACTGTCCAACTGAAAAACTAATCTGCCAAACAAGACTAGGGATTTCTGACACAGAAAGACAGCTAATTTAAAATGTATGGCCTAAATTTGCCAGCTGACTACACAACTCTCCACAAATTAAAAACCCTCTTCGCCTGATCCCCTGAGATCCTATCCTGCACCAGAGACTGGACACCCATTTATACATCACATATAGTACTGAACTCAGACATCAGACAAGAAACAGTAATTTTTAGATGGCTATTCAAATAATGAAACAGGTAAGAAATAACAGCACACACCAAGATGAGCTGCTTTCAAGCCCTCCCTGCTTTATCAGCTGTGCGACCAGAAAGTGCCCAGGTGGCCAGCGCAGAAATGCACTTAGACAGCTCTACAGCTGCAAATTGTAAGTGGATAAATCTTAGTTTAACTCAGCACAACCATTTTCCACGCTTCCTTGTCCCATCTTCCTGGCGTCCCTGGAGAACAGCGAAGGCAATGGTGAAACCTTATTTGCAATGACACTTGGCCCCATAACACTTGGTAGCTAATTACTCTCCTGGTGACCTCTGACAGGGCTAGTAGCATCAGACCTTCCCCTCTGCTTTAATCAATACTCACAACAGCTGTGCTGGATATACTCAGCAATTTTACAGATGACTGAAGGGGTTTACTCATAAGTATTTTCTACTGCAAGAGAACAAGCTCCCTGGTTATATGCACTCAAAATTTTAATGTCTTCAGGCAAAAAAGTGCTAGAGAAACCTATAGGTGGTACCTTGACATGGCTCCAAAATTAGGCATGGTTTTAAAAAACAAAGGGAAGTCTGATGTATATATTTTCCTCTCCCTGAGCCAACTATTTAGTGAATGCAACATTCATAACAAAGACTAGAAAATCACAGAGGAAAATAAAGACATGCCTTTTCCAATCAAATAATACCTGAGGCAGTTTCTATAAAATGTGTACTTCCAATGCACTAAACATCATGTAATATTAAAAAGGAGCCTAAAACTTTCTCACAGAAGGAAGCTAAATTTAACTAAGTGAAGAGTTGTTCTGTAATCACAAGAACTGCAGCAATCAATGAAGATTGCCTCTTACTAGACAGGAGCTTTTAGTAGCACCTCTAAGAACTCAAAATTGGGCATACTTGATATTATCATTTCGGGATATGAATTCCCTTTGGGATGAACCTCAGGAAAGGAAAGAAGAAAAATAGGGTGGCACACTGGCAGGTTAAAAACCAGGGATTTTAAAATGCAAATTGTAATTAATCTGGATTGAAATTGTGTTACAAGGAAACCAATACAGGGATGATCCCACACAAAAGATAACAGCAGAAACTGAGTCTCTCTTTAGAACATTCATCTAAATATGTATAATTACTTCCATGTAATTACTCTCAAAATTGAAGAGTCCTGCTCTTTCCTTTGCAAAACTATTCTTTCCTTCCTCTGAACGGCACATCAGGACCTTCAATTGACTATTATTTTAGGTATCTCAAGCCATGGCCTGAGACCTAAGCATAACACAAAAAGGTGCTAAAAATTTAGGCACCATTTTTATCTTTGTTTTGATGGCCCTGCCCATGTTCAGGCAGAAAAGCCAGTTTGTCATATATAATGAAATACAACGAAATACCCAGTGGGAAGCTCCCTCTTTCTCAACAGCCATGTCCACGTGCACCTTGATTAGAGCTGCATGGGAGAACTAGGAAGATTTTCCAACACTGCTGGACATATTTCATGTTTATTTGGGGCCAAGATATAATGTTAAAAAGTCATTATTTCCTTTCTCCGTTCATCACTGTGTTTGGAGGGTGGGCTTTTTTCACTGGCCATTATAAAAAGAAATAGCGACTTAAAAATTGTTATGGTCTCTGTTAACTCTGTTTAGAAGACAATTAGAAATGGCACAAAGCACAGCACAAAGGAAAAGAAAAGAGCAGCTGGCACTGAGAGCAGAGAAGCAAATTATTTAGTACCTGGCAGATAATGAGAACACTGAAAATACACTACTTAATGCTAGTGCTCTGGCAGGGCCATGTACATCACCTCATCATGCTAATAGAGACAGACCGGGTGGCAGCCAGCTGGTCCTCCTTCCCCACCCATCTCCCTGAAAGCAAAGATTTGTAAGCCGCCAAATAATAAACTTGGACAGAAGTCTTGAGGATCATTAATCTCACTATCAATCAACTCATTTGGAGATTCGCTTCTTGCTGTCGCTGATGCTAATCTGGTAGTGACTTGAGAGCTCAGGGGAAGCCTGGAGTACGCGTGTCTGAGGAATTGCTTTAATGAGTTTCTTGCATTCAAAGGTTAACAAATGTGACAAGGAAACACAAATAACAGAGACAATAAACTACCATCCACTGAACCTAACCAACTGAGAAATACCACGTTGTGTGTTCTGCTGTGGCAAGCTGAGTACATCTCTAACTAGCTCTGTAAAAATACCCGAGTCAGACCCTGGTGAGCTATCTCAGATGCCAGTGGACATGCAGGCATGTTAGTGTGCGCTCTGCCTGCTCCAATATTCCTTATCTGCTGGCTTAAACACCCTGGGCATAGCTCTATATTAATAGAGCTATACCACAGAGAAGCAAGTTGTATTCATTGAAGTGATCTTCTGGTTAGATGGGGCAATCAGAGTAGCGTGAACATATCCATTGGGGCTAAACACAACAGAAACACATCAATTAATACATCAGGAAAAAAGTCCCTGCATTAGTAGGGTACTTCCAATAGCACTGTATTAAACAGGGCAGTATTTTCTGTGAGAATGCTGCTAAAGAATAAATAGTGTCAACGACAGCAATAATGTGAATCAAATTCCATGATAATTAATACTTCCAGAAAAATTTAATTAATACCAAAAAGCAGTAAGCAGTAATAAGCGTGCTTAGGCATAATAAAGAAGGACAGAATGCAATGTATGTTTTAAACTACCATCTCCACAGACCAGATAAGCCATAAGAAAGATTCTAGAAATATTATAAGCAAGTAACAGAGGCAAAATCCGCTAAAACATGGGGCAGAAGGGACTAAAAGAATGATCCTGAAAGTGCTTGAAATGAAATAAGCAAGAGTTCTTTTTCCAAACTATTTGTAAGAACAGGGCATTTCTGAAGTTCCTGGCCTAAACCTCCTTGATTTTTAGTGTTAAGGACATAACACATTTATTACACAAAAAGGACTCAAAGTACGAGCGATATCAGATAAGTTACCATGAAGTCTATTAGCAGTCCCCAATTATATAGGAGAGTCAAGAACTGAAAAATCATAAAGTAAGAGAGGTAGAAGAGCCTTTAAGAAATCAGTCAAAATGATGCTGCAAATTAGAAACTGCTTTCATCCTCACAACAAATGCTTTTTCAGTAAGTATACACCCGGGCAAATAAACTATTGCTTTCCCGTTGTCTGTGGAAACAGCTAATAACAAAACTAATCACAGGAGGAGAACGTTGTGATTCAAGATAAAAGTTCACTGCAGATAAGCAAACAGGAGAAATTCAGTCAATCCATGTTAATTATTAGATCCCTTAACAACAGATCCAGTTTAATATATTTTCTATTTATAGACTATTCTCTTTATTTGCACTGTTTCCAAATCTTAAATCTACCTTTTATTAAGCTCTTTATAACCTTTCAGTGTTGATAAATGCGGGGCTGGGGAAAAGGAGAAAGAAAACCCACAAGAATTGCAGTCTGCATCTTAGCAAAAAAACATATGAAGACTTCTTAATGTATGCAGAAAAGCGCCTGGATCCATCAGGCACTTCTCAGAAGCAGACATGTAAATTAAACACAAGCTCTTGGCTCAGTACTTCCTTCTCTTGAAGCTCATGAAGTGACATGGCTGCACAGGCAGACACACTGTCCTCGAGGAACGTGGGAGATGTCTGCTCCTAGGTGAATTGTTCAGTCCTGACACCTCTAGCAATTCATATTCATTTTCCTCCTACTGTATTTATGCATTTCATTTCCATGTTCTGGTGTGATCTCTGGTGGTGCTTTTGCTGCCATTAGTGCAGCAATTACACAGTAAGCTTGGGGGTGGAAAAGACAGCAGCAACCACCTTGGCCAATAAGACATATTCAGGTAAGCAGGCAAAGGGAGATTCCAGTGGGGACCGAGGTCCTGCTGTTAGACCCACTCCAAGTATTATCATCTCTGCTTATAACTGGGAACTGTAGTAACAGTTCCTGTTTTATTCCAGTATTTTAATTCAAGGAGTTTTGTGAGCTAAGAATGTTTAAAATGCAGACTAAACAGCAGAGTATTTTGCCACTATTTCTGTTAGTTTTGTCCCAGACATTTGGTTTCAGATCTGTAATTTCCTGTCGAGAACACAAAAGTGTGAAATACTTGTTGATCCATTTATTCATTTGCCTCCTGGCTGATCGCAGCCATTTTGACAGAGTGCATAAATTGACTTGCTCCTTGTTGTTTGGTTTTTTTTTTCACGTGCTTCTCCATCAGCCTGGAAGCACTGCCCTAACTTCCCCAATGCTGTGCTTAAGTCTTTATCACTCCTACACCGTCGCTTTACCCCCTGCACCCTCCTTTTAGAGGCTTGCTAAGCCAATTTCACACAATATCCAGGTTGTCTGAAATGCCACAAACAAGCTCTCACTATAGCAGCTTCTGCAACTCCATCTGCCAAATGAAAATGATACATAATATTTAGAGAATCTATTTTTGAGCAATTCAAACCAAATGAACACTTTCCATCGCTCTTTAGGACATGAGATATATCTGTGGCAATTGCTCTTGGTTACACCAGGCACATTTACCTATTTATCTACAACATACCTCAGCAAATCATCTATTTTTCCAAGTCATGAACAAACACTGCAACTTGGAATGGGAACAACTCTTGATCTTTCTCACTGAGGAAATGGCAAAGGTAACAGCCTCAAGTGATCAGGCTAAACCCTGTAACATCAGCACAGGATGTTCAAATGCAAAGTAATTTCAGCAGCCTAACAAATGAGTCACTTTTCTCCTACAGACATGTAGCAGAACGCAGTGCATTTAACTGATGTGCCCTTTTATTGCAAAACATACTGTCCCCCTCCAGTTTGACTCAAGCAATGGGATGCAGCACTGCCAGGAAAGAGTTGAAGAATGCAAACTTGGCACCATGGGGTAACTAAATGTTGATTCATGGAAATTATGAGACATCCATCCAAGGAGATAGGTCCCAGGCTCCAAATTATACTCCACTCTAGTGTTACCCCTGTGTGATTGTAGCCAGTTTGCTTAGAATTTGCTGCTCCCTCTTCTAATTGGATTCCTGCAAAGGGCAGTTTGCCGTGCCACAAGCTTGTCACTTTATATCCTGCTTTAACTCCAAGCCACTCAATTAATATTCAATTCCATTTATTATAAAAGCATTTGTTTCTACCCATACGATGCTATCAGCAGCCATCTCATTAATATTTATTTCCACAAAGTGGCCCACTGATGTTAAGATCTCAGATACAGCTAGTAACTTTAAAGGAGAAAATATGTGAAGCCAAGAAGGTCAGAACAGAACATGAGCTGAAACAAAAAACATCAACCCATACGAATTTAACTCTTTCTTCACAGAAAACTGAGTAAATACGAAGTTGGCAGAGAGCAATGAAAATGCTGAAGTTAATCCAGTCACAGATTGAATAAAATGAGAAGTGACGTTGCCAACACATCTCTCTGGGGTGGGGACTTGCTGTCTGGCGCACCAAGGAAAAAAGATGCAGGAAGGAGGCACGGAAGGTTCATAAGCTGCCTTATTCCCCTGTGAGTTGAGCTGTCTGCTTTCCAGGCTTCTTTCCTTATACCCTGGATCATGGTTAGTTTAAAGTCCCTCTTCTTCAGCATCCTTTTCGGTACTCAGCACACAGCCTGTCCCAGAGTGACAGCGTGGAAGTTAATGGGACCCCACATTTCCCATCCAATGAGTGAAGGAGAGCGCTGTAGATGGGTTAAGTATTTCCAAAAAAGCTGTTATAAAGCTCAAGGGTTCTCTTGCACACTTTCAGTACAAGGAAGCACTGCTGAGGAAAGAGAGGACATCCAAGCGCAAGCTCAAATTCTACAGACACACTGCAACCCATTGAAATCTCAGTCAGAATAGAACACACGCTTCATTTCCCCACAGACCTGACCGCACCTTGGATTATGGCAAATGCTGGTGAAATGGGAGCATTTCTTGTATGTTCAGAAGCTTCCAGCTGCTTCTCATGCAGAATGCTCCTGAGAGTGAGATTAAAGATTCAGACATGGTGAGATGAAGCAGCTGCTGAGAGCATATATCAAATACTGTGATTTCTTCTGTTCTTCTATTCTGTGCACCTCGAATAAAACTATACTGCAGGGACAACAGGTCTCTTTCTAGTAGTCTCCACCTATTCCTTTAAACTATACAACAGGGAACTCGTTCCATGTCGCTCTGTGGATAACAAAAATAGTGATGTTGAACTCTAACCTTCTGCTACCACAAAAGGCTAAACCGACTCCCTACAGCAAATCAGTGCTGCTTTTGAAGAGGCCGAGACTCTGCAAAAACCAGATGGAAACTATACTTATGGGCCTTTAAAGATGTCAAGCATTTCCTCATAGCGATGGCATAAGAATCTTTCTTCTTCCCATCAATTTTTTTTACTAATCAGAGCACACATGGCAACTCCCTGTGTGGCACCACTCAGTGCTCACCCCATCAACATAAAACCTTCCAAAATGATCACCTCGGGTTTACACTGGGATAACAATGCTGTTATACCTAGAATTAAAAAGACGAATTGTCACAGTCTGCCAAATCAATATGCAACAGCAGATACCTGACTCCAATACTATTTTGTTGCCCCTTCCCACAGATTGCTCTTGCATTTGCTACAGGGTCTGGCTCAGAGAACCAGACAAAGGACTCCTGTTGCACTGGTGTCAACTTTCTGCATTTGTTTTCAGGGCTACTGTTCTTGCAGATTCTGAAACACAAGCACATTTTGGATGCCAACAAAGCCAAGTCAAGCCACTGACACGCAAACACACTTCAGAGAGCTGCAGAGCCCTGGTGTGTCCCCAGACTTGCACTTCTAGTACCACGTTATGTGGAGCAGATGATTTCTGATCGCCCATTCTCTTGAAGCTGTTTGTGTGAGGACCTGAGTTAAGTTACTCTTTCTTCCCCAAAGAGCTGAATTGGCATTTTTACCATCAAGAGGCTGATGCGGTTGTGAAGTGCCCAACCATTTCTGAGGAGACATTGGGGACCTGGTGCCCGCTTATTATTCATAGACTACAGTCACTACGGTAAGCACAAGAAGAAGGGTTCTGCCCTCCCGACTGCTGCCAAGTGCTCCACATGAGTTGGCTTTGCAGTGATAAATGTCACGTTTACAATGGGTTTTGCAACATGAAAGTTCATAATTTGCTTTCCAGGGACCTATGCTTGATTATCAGGAGAGTCAGAAGCATTCACTGAAGTCTAATGAATAGAATTAACACATCATTTAAACAGGGACTAATATGTATGCAAATGAGAAAAAGTTAAGAATAAGAGTTCAAGCCATAATTTCAGAAAATGGAGACTGCATCCTTATGAAATATGAATGTTTCAATTCACCTCATATCTTTACATCTATGTTAGCTGCTTTGCATGTGAACAATAGGGTGCACCAAGCCCATTTTGATTTTTATATTTGTACTTGGACTTATAAAATGGATTATATTGAAACATGAATAATATATATGCTAATTAAAGACTCCAGTTAATGACATAAAGACGAAGCCCAACACAGACTAATTTCCATTTGCAGATTTCCTAATTACTGTATTTTCCTTTGGAAAGCAGAAACTTGATTTCCACACTCTCAGAAAAAGAATATTTTCTCTTCCCAAATTATTTTAAAAAGCCTTTCAACTTTTTTTCTTTTTTAGGATTGGCATCCACAGAGATACAATTGCTTTGCCCAGTTAGATTCAGTATTAAATATCACCCAAGTCAAACTGCTGATTTGTGCATTCAAATGGTGTTACTTAATTATTGATTATTATTAGATGTTTCTCTAATAAGGAAATACTGTTGATAAATAGAAGGTGTATACACCCCTCAATATCACAAATCATGTTCAGAGTAACTCTGGCAGATGTAAACCAAGTAAATATCCTTGGTGGTTGGTAGGCTGTTAATCTTTCTTTCCCTTCCTCTTCCCATTCCCAAAATTAAACCGAACAAGGGCAAGTGACAAGTGTACACATGCAGGGAGACAGGGCATTAGCAGAAAACATGACTGCAGCTTCTGTCATGCAAAGCTTACAGAGAAGCTTGCTGAAGAATAAACAGCAGGAAAAGCCCTTTCAGGTTAAAAGGTTTGTTTGCACCTATAATAGTGCGGAAAATGGTGAAAACATGGTTCATTCACATGAATAGGAAGCCTGTAAAGATAGCAGAGTCAGGAGAATCTTTCTTTACTTTTGTGTAAATCTTGGTTATGTGGATAAAGAAGCCTATATTCAGCCTTAACTCACATAACCAGCATTTGCAGGCTCTGAAAAGCAAACTCATTTACTCCTTGATTGAAATAGCACCCTGAATGCTTCCAAAATAAGGAGCTGTGTGAATGGGAAGAGACTAACTATTCCAGTACATTTATGTCCTAGGCTTTTATTAAAACAAACAACAAAAATCCAACACATGACAGGTACGAGGGCTTCACAGCTTTCACTTCATGTCTATACCACCAGTTGCTTTTACAAATGATCACTGAAATTTAGGAAACTTGTAAGAATCTGAAGAGTAAATGATCATCATTTTGAGTTCTGATGTGGCTGGAAGTCCTCCATGCCCTCAGCACTACACAGCTGCTCTGATCTTCATCTGCATCACTGCTGCTGGGGAAGCACAGACTGGCACTGTGGGAGAAGAGGCTCTCCCTTGTCCCGGCTCATCATCCTCTGCCCTTCTGGTGCCCATCCCTCCACATTCCTCCTCTCTTCCTTACAGTGGAACTGGCTTGGGGAAATGAATACCTTAAGAAGAGCTGGAAGGCAGCTGGGAAGCTCACAGGCTAGTTTACTTTCATCACTTCTCTAACAGCTTAAAATCCCCTTCACTGACGAACCACTAAGCTCCTAATAACCATGAGGTTGGCAGAAGTAATTTCCCACTTGTTTAGGTGATGCACTCCCTTCGCTTTCCTTGCAGAGGGTTATTCTCTCACTTCCACTCAAACCTGATATTTATGCCAAATATCCATCAGCAGGGTAAACTCCTTTTCCTATTTCCATCCACTACTAGTGAGCGATTTGCTCCAACTGAGGAGCACCTGGATTACCAGACTCATGCATATGCAAAAGCAAAGACATCCCTTTATATTTGACTTGGAGAAGCCCCCATCCACAGGGATTCATCATAGCAGCACAGAGTCCAACCTGTGGCATGACAGAATATGCCTTAATCTGCAACAGCTTAAAATGTATTTGAGATGGGGGTGAATGAGGTAAGTTTGTGCTGCTACAAAACATGAGGAATTTTACCAGCACTCACTGGAAACTTCAATGGTGGTTAAAAAATGGTTTTAGAGAGTGACTCACTGCAGAAAAATATCAATTTAACTGATAATTTGATCAGAAGGAAAATAAGAAACAAATTTGAGCCTTCAGGCAATAGAACATTTGTCATTATTGAGAAGTATTTTGATTTCTTTTTTTCCTTTTTTAACATTACCAGTATTTTTAAAATTCAAATTGGGCATATTTCTATCCCTTTGCAAATGTCGCTTTGTAGGATATTTCAAAACCTTTTTGTTCTATTCTGGAAAAGACAGGATTTCCAAAACATGAAACAACCCCCCAGTCAAGAACCAGGCACGCCACCTACGCCTGTTTCAGCTTAAAAGTTAGGCCTCAAATGGATTATTAACCTGTAAGTCAGTAAAATACACGCTGTTCATAGCAACAGAGGAGATTTTTTCTTTTAAACTAACAAAATCAGTATTCTACGAGAAACTGAATGGATCGCATTCCTGCAGTATTTGTAATAGCAGCACATGTGCTGTGCATTCCAAGGCATTGGTTTTCCCTGAATTGCTCAGGTTTTAACAAAAGTAAAATTAAGTCCACCCCTGCTTGTTATTGTTTTACAAGTCTGCTGATCCCTAGTATTTATCCGAGCAGTTAAGCTTGCTGAACTGATTTAATATTTTTACCCTATAATTTTACACTCAGACCACATCCTGCTGTGAAATAGCTATTGCTGATGTTAGTCCAAATGCTGCTGTGGGACTTAGGACAGCACAGGGCCCTTCAATAACTATGTTTTATGGTTTCAAGGAGAGAGAAAAAATATAATTTATCTGGTTGCTGTGGTTAATTCACAGTTTCACAGCAGAGGTATACTGTTCCCTCCGGGTACATCTACTTGTATTACAGGACATTTCATTCACAGTTTGTCCGAGCCATTTCTCTAGCTCAGAATCCACCAATTTATGAGAGCCAGTCTGCTCCAAAGATACCTGTATACACTTTAACACTTACTCTTACATACTATCTTATAGAAAAGTGATAAACTATCAAAGGAGCAATGGAAAACAAACTAGCACAGATCAAACAACAGCGAGTTAAATTTCTCCTTCGAGCTCAGAAAGGGAACAGAAAAAGAACGCATCCATCCTCCTAAGAAATAGTCTTTTAAGTGATTTTTTTTCACAGAGAGCATTTGTGAAATTTGTTTCTTTTTTACAATTCCTACCACAGCTTTAAAAGCCAGAGTTCAAAAATGTTCAAGTAGCAGGAAAGTTTCCTGTAGAACAGCTTACAAAACACCTAACACAAGAATAGAAGGCACGGGTAACCACGCATCCTCTACCCATGTGCTTATGAGAAAACCCATACTCCTCCTGGCATGCTATTTCTCAGCACATACAAAGCGGTTCTTAATGGAGTTTAACTACAACATTTGAATATGTAAAAAATATTTGTTCAAACTTGTGCCTTGTAAATTACTACCTTTAGTCCAGTTACTGCACAGATAAAATCTTGTTCTGCTGTTTTTCAGGCTTCATCATTACAGCAGCACCGGCAAAAGCTTTTCCAGAACACAAAATGCCTGCAATTAATCCATTTAATTAGTTCCACAGAAACAAAACAGAAAGATCAATTGCAGCTGTGCTGCAGCTCCCTCCTTGCCTGACCTCAGCTGCCCTTGTCTGCTCCCCTTTGCTCTCTCTGCAGATGAAGGTATTTCTGGCAGTGTTACACCTCTAAACAAAGCAGGGAGGAGGGTGTCAACAGCAGTTTCCCAACTTGCTGCCAAGCTTTTGCAGAGACTTCATGCCCTTTAGGGATGGCCTGTGTGGGCCTGTGGGCAAAGTATAGCCTAAGTGTCTCAGCTCTCATAGACGCTCTACTGCAAATTAAAAAAGTATACTTTCTTTGTTTGGGAGTTTTCAAGCTCACAAACATGGTATTTTGAATTCTAGTCCTTCACAACTGGAGCGCATATTCTCCTGTTGTCTGACTTACAATTGCATGCTTGACATTATCTTTGAAAATAAAGGTGATGCAGATCCTGGCTCCCACTGAGTTCAATGGCCACATCCACAAGAGTGCCTGCAGAAAAGATGTTTACACAACTGACCCACATGGTATGAACAGCCCAGGAGATGAGAACAAACACAGTTTCCGAGGAAGAAATCTCATTTAAAGGCACTGTTAGAAATAATCACAATCCAACAGGCACAGCGATTGCTGGTGCTGGGACGGGTGGTTTCAGAGGTGTGAAATCTTGGTTCTTAGAGCAATCACCATTCCCTTTGCCAGGAAACATTTTCATATAACAGCCTCTCCAGGGATGTCTAGGTTCAGTCACCGTGGGTGCTTGCTCACAGGGTCTTTGCCCTTGGCACCAGCGGTGGCCTCATGTTGGCAAGCACTGCTGATAATGGGGCAAGTATTGACACGTGCAGTGCAGATGGTGTCTTAGATAACACACAACAGGAGCAACAAACCACAGCTATACCAACCCCTTCTCCTCTGTTTCGCTTTTAAACTTCCAATCATTGTTGTACTCTTTACTCATCCCTGCTTTAAGGCTCCCTGCTGCAGGAGAACAGATGGAACAAAACTCCGAACAGGTTTTCTTCCACCAACCTGTGTAGGTCTTCTGACACAGTTGTCCTCTGCAAGCTGCCTTTGCAGTTTTTTTCCTGCCCATTTCTATCTTCCTTTAACTCTCTCTCCTAAGCTAGAGCCCTCCTCTCTCCTCCCCTCAATTCTTAGGTGTGCTCTTCATGTTATTCACTTTAAACATGATGCATTTAAACTATGTGTTCCAAACTCTTTTCAGGCTTGTAACCTTTGATTTACAGGACGATTTATCACACTACACCATTCCTCCTCTTTTCTAATGTTTGCACAGATGCTTTAATGCTCACACCATAGAGAACAGGCCTCATAGCTCCCATGCAGGATCAGCGACTCCTGTGGTGCTCCTGACAAATGAAGCTTAACCTGGTTTTGGAACCCAGAAACGACGGCAATTCTGTAGACCACTGCTTTATTATCTTTCCTATCAAGAAGCTTTTTCTAATGTCAAACCTAAAATTCTCTCTTGTGGCCATTTAAGCCAAAGGCTCCTCATCCCCAGCACAATGGGTACAGAAAATGATGTACTCCTTGCAATCCTCTTTCATGTACTAGAGCATTTGCTTCCCCTCTCAGGTAACAACCCTGCCTGCCCTGGTCTAAGTTCCTCAAAAAAAGTATATATCACACAGGAACAACCATAGTCCTCCCTTATTTACACCTGGAGATAGACCAGCCAGCTATAAATCTGGATTGGCTTTTCATTTACAGGACAGCTGAGAGGAGAGCATCGCTTCATGAAATTCAGATGAAGGCTGGACATGTGTGACACAGGAAGAAGCTGGCTTCAAACACCTGGCAAGAAGGAACTTGTTATTGCAATTGCATACTCTCAGTTTAAGGTGATACAGGTTCTTCAGTCATGTCAACTCAAATTTACATGGGCAAGGTCTGATTTAGCTGATACTGGTTACTCAGGAGTCACTATGTTAAAATCAATGGGACAGCTCAGGTTTAACCCTGAAGCAAAATCTAGACTGTGCTATTTCCTTGAAATGGGACAGTCCTGGGTCAAAATGTGCTTACTGGTTTTAGGTGTTGCTCCTGAAGCTGCATAATTAGGATTAAAGGAACTATTTTATGAGCTTTCCAGATATCGTGATAATTCTGGAAAACACCACTGATCTGCTTTAAGCTTGGCAAATCCCCCTCCAACTTCTTTCTTTCTCAAGACAAAAACTGTTGGTTTGTGAAGCAGCAGCTCACTACTGGCCTCACCAGCGAGGAAATGGAAATCTTGTGTTACTCTGTTTGCAAGAAAAAGTAAAACTAGTGTTAATTAAATTAAAGAAGAGAAAAAGTAACAGGCATATAATGGGAGAACATGCCCCTTTCCACAGTCAAGCCCTTAACAGATCATCCAGCAGGCTGAAAAAGCAACTTCCCATCTGCAAATCTGTCTCTCTCTCCTTTTTGTCTAATGAGCTTGAGTTAGTCTGTTCAAAAGCCCAAATGGGCATCTCAGGGCCAATTCAGCAGCAGGGGGTCCGTTACTATAACAACTGACAACTCTTGTGATTTCTGAAAGGCCCTGAAGTAGCCATTTGGGAAATGGTTATTGAGCAAGGAGTTGTGGAGGAATGGCTAGTGCTGGGTAGGCATCCAGGACTCCCCTGCACACAGCTGTGTTCACCCACCCCATCCCTTCCTGCACAGAGAAAACCCAGGCGACCCACTGCCCCTCCAAACAGGCAAACCAGACCCTTTCCAGCTCCCTACGTGAGAAGATAAAAGCCCACAAGTCGACAACGGGAGGAACAGCAGCGGCATGCTAGGATTTGGTGTCAGTAGATCTCTTTGTGGGCTCTCCCCCCTCACCCCAGGCTTTGTGTTGCTGGATGAAAGAGTACAGATGCTGTCAGAAAAGTTTTCATATTGATTTTCCTCATAATGGAAGAATGATGAGTGCTCAAAGAACAACACCAACAGCTAGAACAAGCAACCAGCAGCTGCCCTAAGCTCTAGGCTTGAAAGCAAGCTGCCTGCCGTCAGCACAAAGGATGAGCTTGGTTCCTCATGTGGGATAAGAGGGAGCTGATCACAGGCCTGCTCCCTTTTAATGAAAACGACCAGTGCTTTGAGATACAGCACACAAAGGGCCTAATATTCAGTACCTTCACCTCCGGCACTGGCAAAATCAAATACAACCTGGATCTTTTGCAATAAGAGCTGAAGTGCTTTTCCTGCATTGCCTGGGTTGAGGCAGGGAGATCAGAGGGCTCCGAATCAGGCTGGGCTGCATCCCACTTGCCAGGCGGTGATCTGCACCTTCCTCATCCCTCTGAGGCTGTCTGTCATCATAAAAGATTAGATGTAGCCATTCCCAGAGGAAAATGAAGGCATGCCCTGTTCAGTTTGAGCAGGGCACATCTGGTCACTAAAAAGGAGACGGAAGCTGCAAGAGGTTTCAGGCAAGCCACTCACCTCCATGTCTCCCCTTGTCTCCCTGTGGTGTTACCTGTCTCCCAGCTTAGGATATCTCTCGCCTGTTGGCTAATGCTCGTCACTGCCTGTGATGACAGGAGTTGCACTTTGGGGCACTGCCAATCCCCAAGCTCAGCACAAGGACCTGGATGTGGTCCTCAGGCAACGCTGGGGGCAGTGTCAGCATGAGCATGCCCTTCCTTCCTGCTCATTCTTGCCTTGTGCTGGTCTCCTAGTTATGCTGGTACAACTCCGGTTACTACATGAATCAGCCCGGGAGCCAATCTGTCTTAAATCAGGGCACAAAAGTCCCTCTCTTCTATTTTTTTTCTAACATGGATTATTTCTCAACCCAGCTCCTCACATGGTTGTACAAACATTTGCATTGGTATCACAGAGGGCAGAACAAGGGCAGGAACGGAGGAGGCTGCTTGAACCACTGCTGCGGAAATAAATACTCATGCAACTGCACCCGAGGCGTTCCTAAAATCAACAGACAGGCTCTCAGAATGTGTTACCACCTAGAATCCTCCACGAGGGAGAGAATGAACGGAATCAGGAATATTTTAGAGTAAGCGGAAAGCAGCTTTTACCGTTGTAAGGAAGCAATTTTACAATGGTCTGTAAATTTGCAATGTTCCTTTTTCAATCAGTACAGTAGATGAACACCACATTGTGTACTCATAAAATAAAACCTAGAGATAGGTTCAAATAACAATTCCAGAACTTTTTACAACCTGCTACAAGCAGAAGTTCTTTTCTTCCCCAGTGAAGTTTTAACACTCTTAGCGATGGAGCTGTGCAAGTTCTCCAGACCAAAGGCAGTTTTCCACGGCAGAGTTATTAGACAAGGTAACTACAATAGTTTTTGGTCTTATGTTGCAGCTTTCATTTCTGTATTACACATACAGCTGACCAACCTCCTTCGTGCTCTTTTACCAGTGACAGAACTCAGATGCTGAAATACTGAACACCTGAGCTCGCTCCCAGTGAGGTCTTTGCCACTGAGTTCAACAGCAATACTGTCAAACCGTAAAGTGACTTGGCCTCAGGTCACACAGAAAATCAATGAGAGTCAGAAAAAGAGCGCATGTCTCGTGGTGCTCAGTGTCATTTCTTCTGCACAGAAAGGCACTGCTGGAGTCCGAGCCTCTGCCACAGGATTTGTCCCAAGGACGTAGTTCAATTCAACAGGATGTTTAACAAACAAAACAAAGAAAACTCTTACTGTCTGCTAAGTTCTACAGGGTTTTGCCTAAGGAAAATTAGAGGCATCTTTTCCCCAAGCTGTCTCATATACACATATGACTATAAACAAGCAATGCAAGCTTGCCTGCTCTTTGAAAGGCAGCAGCTGTGTTGTTCCAAAAATCCCTCCTGAATGTAAACATATTAGCACTGTATAAACAGCCTGATTTAATAAGAAATGCAATACAATATTCCCGCTTTGTCTTTGGGATCACGATGTTGATGGAGGCAATAATTCAAGGTGAATTATGGTATCTGTTCAAAAGAAAGAAAAAGAAAACTCTCCAGCTATAGTTGTGAATTAATTTCTTCCTCTTAGCTGAAAATGAGAAATGGCTATAATTTAGCTCCCATTTGAAAGTTGCTGTTGGCTAAACTCTAAAATCTTAATTGCTTCTTAATATTCTCTGCTTATTCTTCCCTTTGAAACCACAGTCTATAGCATCGCAGTGTTTAGATTAAAAATCAGAATGGAAAACAAACAGTGGAAGGTCACCAGTAAGTCCTAAAATATGCTTTTTCTCTTAAATGACAGAACTTAATGCATGTCAAAGTATTCTAGTTGATTTCCCAACTCAAGTCACCCTCCTGCACCTCTGTGAAAAAGAAAGTGGCACTGACTCTGGGTTTCCCTTAGAGTGTCAATACTCAGGACTTGTTCAATTTGCAACAGAATATAGTGGAAGTACTAGAAAAGACATGTTTCAAGCCATATTATGGCTCAGCATACTATAGAACATGCCTTGCTGCAAAAAAACTGAAGTCACACTCAATCCCTAAATAGTTTGGAGGTCGCTACCAAAGACGCCCTGCAATTCTCAGAGCTTGTAGAAAAGGCTGTGAGAATAACAGTGGCAAAGACTGCAGACAATCCAAGTCAAGTTTTAAACTGACCTTGAAGAACTGCAGAAGGATCTCATGATACTGAGTCTGGGTAGAAAATCACAGATGCAAAACAAATGCCCAGAAATGCAAAAATAATGTGTTGGGAAACTGCACAATGCACATGTTTTAAAGGGCTCTACATGAGCTAGTAGTCCTCCAGTGAAAGATCTATCCCAGTGAATAGCTCTCAGAAATACTCAGCGGTTGTCCTCACAGCACACAACTTCAGGAAGCAGTACAAAAGGAATGAAAGCAGGAAAAAGAAATACCACTGTGCCACTGCAGAAGAAAACGGTGAATCTACCTGCTGAGTATAACAAGGATGTGGTCTCCTCACCTTTTCTGTCTGCTAAGACTTAAATTCTCAGCTTGATGCTGAAGTTTCAAGCACTAGAAGTCCTGGGAGCAACAGTCCCCTTCACTATTCCCATGACAGCTCAAGGATCAGCCAAGGCCAGCTTTTCCTCAAGAGGAATCAAAGATGCACAGAAGTAAAGTTAAGCTACAGACATCATTGTCCCTTCTGCCCTGGAAACCCAACTGCCAACAAGCCCCAGCAGCTCCTGGTCATCCCACAACAGCACTCTCCTCATTGTTCTGGGATAAAAGCACAAGTTTTAAAGCTTCATTATGCTGACCTAGTTTATTTTCCACTCGACCAACTTAGAATCACATAGCCCTTTTCACAGCAGTGCCATTAAAAGTACTGAATTCAAGGGAACTTTAGTAGAAAGGTAATTCAGAACTGCTGCTTGCCTGCAAGTTCCCATCCCTTTTCATTACTGAGATGGCCATCATGCTAAAAAGATGGAAGTGACCCTTTCTCTTTAATATCAATCATATTATTTTGCCATTTGTCCAGCATCCACATGGAAAAGGAACTGAGAACAGCAAATTACCTCTGCAAGGAAGGGAGTCTCATTCAGAAATGGCACAGATTACTTCCAAACGTATTCAATTACAAGAAGTCTCTAATAAAAACAGCATGGAAGCTCAACAGATAAAGAAGGGAAAAACTTCATCAAACCATGACTGCTTCCTATCACTCTCCTTTTCAAATACGGGGAACAGAAAATTAAGCCTCCTTACAACAAGACATCATCAAAAAACTTATTTCATTGCTGTATCATGGAATTGAGTTACAAAGGATCCAAACAGAGATAAACACTTTGCCAAACATTCACAAGCAACTTCCCTAACCTCCTCTTTTTGGTTCCTGGACAATAGGGCATCAGCGCAACGCAAACAAGCAGAAGGCTTCTCTCTGCTTCATTGTTATGCTTATGTCACCTCTGGTCTCAAATCCCACAAATGCTCCAAGATGCAAAAGTGAAAATATCACTTGTTTTACCCTCAAAATGTTTTGCCAGAGGGCAGCTATGTCTCTTCTGCACTTTCAAGTTCTCTGGGGTTTGTTTTGCAATGCTTTTTCTCGCAACAAAACAAAGAACTGCTGCGCAAGAAAAGACCCCTTGGTCCAGCATGCCTGTCCCCTGGAGGGTTATCCTTTCAGAACAAGTGTTTCTCTGCTGTGCGTTTCACTACCATGCTTCCCTTATTGAAATATCAGTCTCAAACTCGTTTTCGTGCCATTTGCTTTGATAGTGTTATTTAGCAAATTATTCCATATGTTGCCCATTACATTTTAAGCAAAGTATTTCTTCCTGAAAATCCCAATCGCTGTTCCTTTGAAACGTGCAAATTTTCTGCCAGACTGCAGTGTTTGAGGATCTATTTTTGATTTACTTTAAAACACTCACAGGGAGAAATATTTTTTTCTCCTAAGGTAACCACACTGAAAAGCGCACACAAAATGCTGTGCTGCTACTTCAATGACATGGTCTGCACAACATGAAATGTTACTTTGGACGATTCCTGTTGTAGTTGCTTGTTGATTTATCCTAACACACACCTTTGCTTTTTCATATGCTCTCTGAATTGGTTAAAAAACTCTCTCGGATCTATGAAGGCAGACACAGGAGATGATTTTGAAGCTAGGACACATGTGCTTTCAAGTTTGTTTATTGTTCCTCAATCTGCTGCTTCATATTTATCTAAAAATTTGGACTTCTACATAACATACTTTCCATGTCTATATCAACTTCTAATCTCCACCTTTTTTTTGGTCTCAATTTTACACACACATGACAAAAAGACTCACTGCCATCAAGGGTATTAATGACAATGCTTGTAGTTTTACCAAAGCCACTGATGAACGTTAACTATCCCTGCATAGTACAGAGAGCAGATATGAAACAATTACTGTCCATATGCAAAATAACAAACATTACTGGAAAAGTGATTCCGCTGCAGTTGAAGTCTTTGCTCATGTAACTTCATTGATTTATGTCTGTGTTTGCTACTGCGAAGAAAATAAAGATTTTATGAGGTGGATGGTTAGGAATTTTGAAGATAAAAAGTATTTAACTTCAATTAACATAACTTAATTCTAGACTTGGGTAATATTATGATCTATAGTAGAAGCCAGTATTTGTAAAATACAAGTCTCTAACAATTGGTCACTAAGCCAGTGCTTTCCAACCTTAATATCTTCTTGGGGATGGTATTGTTACTCTTTGAGTGAATTAAACACCAATTTTGCAATTATTTCTCACAATCCATTAGTGTCATTGCAGCGAATGGGAACATTTTCAAAACAATGAGAGGTATCAACAGTCTTCTTGATAATAGCATTTAGCATTTTATTGCAAAACTTTTCCTCCTCAGAAGAACATTTTGTATCAACACAAGATAAATATTGCTAACCCTACATTACAGCTCTTCTGTATATACCATATCCTTCAAGGGCTTGTGACTAAGTTTAGTCCTTCAAAGGAAGAACATACATATTGGAGGACAAGATGCTACAATGGGATCTTCTGAACCTTTCTGATTTCAGCTTTTGTGCACCCATCACTGCAGTTTTATTCGCTGTCTTACTGCAGTGATATTAATTACTTGCAAATCTTAATAGAAATGATTTTTACATGACTATTGTCATCTATTTATTAATAGCCTTTCAAGTGTTTCCAGCCTCAACAATTTGCCAATTAACTGTCAGCAAAGTGGGTGTACTGAAAAACAGCTTGGTAGGGTTTTTTAATTGATTCTGCAGATATTATGATCAATGGACTGTTATTTCTCATCAAAGGCACTTTTCTGTGTCCCATCTATTCAGATTTTGAAGTAATTCCTAAATAAATGAGGCTAATTCCTGGTTTATCTTCACTACCAGACAAATGAGGTGTCTTTGGGCTATGGTTCTGGCACAAGAAGGTGCTGCAGGTTTTGATTTACTCTAAATCAAATGCAGATGGATTTGTTGATGCTAATCCTAGTCTCCACAACTGAACCAATGCCCACTGGTACAAAAGACAGTATCTCTCTGTAAGAGTCAATCTTTACTTAACAAGACCTTGCAGGCTGCACTTCTGAACACTTCACCTACACTAAAGAACTCCTACTCAGAGCATTTTGATGTAACGTGAAACAAGCTCATCCTCCTTTCCTGAAGTACAGTCAAAGGAAGAAAAGAATTGCTTAAGATCACACAGGAGGTCTATGGCAAAGCCACACATGGAAGCAAGGCCAGAGTCACTGAGCTTTTCTCCCACGACCACCTTTCTTGAAGCCAAGACAAAGATACTTTTATATACCTATATATATACAGAGGGAGAGAGAGAGAGAGAGAGAGAGAGAGGGACTAATCACGAAAATATCTGTTGGCATTTCAGCTGGCTCTGCTATTGCTACAGCTCTACCAAGCTCATGCTCATGACACAAACCTCCATATTTAAGACAGCTGAATAGTTACCCAACAGAGCTGTTTTAGCATCCAAAGAGTTATCTAATGCATCTATCACCATAACATCTAATACTATAAAAAACATAGGACCACATTAAAAACCACCACCTGAAATGTGTCTTAAAACATAATCAGTTTCCAGTCAAAAAGGAATAGGCTCACCTCCAGTAGACAAGCACAGCAATGAGAAGAATGAGGCACACGAAGGTCAGTGCTGAGACCACAATAAGTGGGATAATCCATTCCATTTTACCAGGAGAAGGTCTCGTGGCCATGCTGGAGCTGTTCTTGTCAGCTGCATGTTAAACATAACAAAACCAATCAGTAAATGGAAAGCAAATTATTGTAGGGAAAAATGTGTAAGCAAAACAAGTAGTTTGTCCATTTTAATGGTATGAGTAAACAGAGCAAAGATCTTCTAACTGCAGGGTGGGACTCCATTTGTCTTTAGTCTGAGACATGAGAGTACAAAAGTATGGTGTTTATTGCCACATATGGCTTGGATTTTACTACTGCCTGTAATTACAGTCTCACAGACAGTTTTAGGACTCTATCGTGCACGTACCTATTATCAGATGTGGAGTACCCCACTGAGTCATGTCACCCCAGTAACAAAGTAAATGCTTTGCCCCGTCATCAGTGTTCGCAGGTAAATGCACTCTGTTTCTCAGCGCTACCGGACAGCCCTGATTGCAGAGCTCAGTGTAATACTTTCCTTCAGAAATGAATTCCTTGGTAACAATCTTAAAATAAAAAAAAAAATCCTCAACATGTTGGGTGTCATGCCACATCATTTGCAGAATTGTCACAATCTGGTGAGTTACTGCATACGAAAGCGCTTGTCAGCATATGGATTGTCAAGATGGATGGATGAATGAATGGATAGGATGTGTTGTAACTGACAGAAGACATCATTATGCCACAGCTTTTGAACAAAGTTAAAGTTGGTCAATAGCCTGAGATCTGGCCGAGTAAATCCACTTTACTTTGCATGACACCTCGTTAAAATTACCATATCATATATGAGTATCTAGAGGTCCTGCAAGCAAGGGAGCCAATGAGCACAGACATTGTACCAACGTATTTCTGAAGGCATCTAATTTGTGCAAATTCATGTAGACTGGATGAATAAATTGTTTTAGACAGAATAATAAAAGAAAGATACAGAAGTGGATTCTGTAGCTTATTCATGTTTCCTAACAAACAGGCGGTAGTTGATCAATACCTGTCAACAGGATGTAATGGGAAAGGATTACTGCAAACAGCTTCAGATTTCAATGAGGACTGAAACGTGCGCACTTGACTTCCACATTTTAGCCTATGTGAGTCTTTCCTTACCTTGCCCTCATTCAGTACTGTATTATCATATCTTGTGAAACTGCTGCAAATCCTACCAGAACATAATTGCCTTTTCACCATAGGCAGGCAAAACACAGATAATTGGAAGTCACCAGATGTCACATAATATGAAGTCATATTCTATTTTAATAGCATTTAGATTATACTCCTCCATAGGCAGGAGTAAAATTCAACTAACATGGAAGTAAAGGTTAATTGTAAATGCTTTTGCCTGACTGCTGAAAACAGAGCAAGGCTGCAGGCTGCTGCAAGCCCAGCAAGAAATCTTTCTAGTTTTAAGAACTAGGCTGATGGAGGTAATGCCCTTTAGCTAGGAGCCTAAATAAGGTGCTAATCAGAGGGATGTTTGGGGGAAGTGAACTTACAGTTTGATTGAATGTCTTTGATTTCCTTGACTAGCAAAGAATAAGGAAAAGAACAAACCCAAAATTAGAGCAAAGGCTTATTCTCTATATTTGCCAAACTTGCAAAAATCATAAGCCCTGCAGCATCAGGGTTTTATTAGTGCATTTCAAATCATTTAACAGCATGAAAAAATTAAGCCTGTGAGGTAAGTGTTACTAATCAGAATGGTAAAAGGGACAAAGCAGAAAAACATGCAATGTAATAAAACTGTAGGAGAGTTAAACAGTCCCACCACCTTACATCCATTAGGGCGTTGCTTCATTTTTCTCCAAGAACAGTATTCTGTTTAGTTTCACTGCCACATATTTCAGCACAAAAACATATGTTTCTGTTTGCATGGGAAGAAAATTAAATTCCATTGTAAGCACAGCATGGGCTGGAGTCCCAGTGCACAAATTCTGCAGTGCTCGTGATGCTCCTCTTACCCAGTCTACTGTGGAGAACACACTTACCTGACCCTGCCAACTCCCTGTACCACAGATGCGAGGACAAGAAAGTGCTCAGGATGCTGAGTGCCAAGAATAGCAAATGCCATTGCTGGATGCTGATGGCTGGCCCTGAATTTCCAGTTGGGAATGCCCAAGCAGTGATGTGCTTCAATAAAAAAAAGAGACTGAACCTGCGCTGGCTTAGGTGTTTTCCATGGCTTAAGTGTTGAGAGAGCATAAACAAACCAATGCCAATAAAAATTGTACTAGAATGACAGCTGAGGTCAGAAGAACAGCAGTGCAGCTGGAGTGCTGGTGCCTGTCTCTGGAGTGTCATGGCAGAAGAGCATAAGGAAAGGCAGCACACTGGATAACTTGGAAAAAGACTTGAAGAAAATACATTCAGAAACCAAACAGATCTACGTCTTCATAGTTTCCTGTTCTACTGCATTACTAAATATTATAAAATAAAAAATAGTCATCATTTCACTCTTTTCCAAAGCAAGAATGTTGAGCCTTGGTAGTGTCAATAGCATATCCTTGTAACGGTGCCCACCATACGCTGTACTTGGGAGGGAAGAGAGCTTAAAAAATGGACCAGGAAACTCCATTTTTGCTAAGAAATGTAAACAGTTTCCAGTGGCATATGCCTTCGTTGAATTAATTCAGTTTGCCTTTTACTGGCTTGGAACCCATCCCAGTAGGAAGGAATAAAAATTATTACAACATATCTGTTTCAGGAGGTCCCACACAATACAAGCCCTGGCACTGCTAAATCTACTCCTGTGTCCGGAAAAACCCGTAACTCTTGTGAACCACCCATTCAGCAGCTCTGCCCAGGCCCTGGATGGATGAAGCACTGGCATAGAGAGCATTAGAGGGCATTAGGCAGCAAGAGAGGGGCATTCTACACTTTGTGAAATGTACTGATTTTCCACGTATTCTTGGTAATTGGTTCCTGAGAATAGAAATGTGTTTGTTTATTTCCCTTAAGTAACACTGCTTGCTATAATAAGCAACCATAGCTGTAATGTATAACCTATCTACCTTTATCATCCCTTGCCATTGCATAAATCACCAGGACAAAGTCCTGTTTGTTGTACCGTTGCAGATACCATTAACCCGGACAATATGTGTGTTCTGCAGGCCAAAAGAAAACCCTTGCTGCCAAACTGCCTCTGACCATCCAGTCTCTTAAAAGAAATTCACCTGCTCATCTTTTCTGTGAGTAAATGAAGTTATGGACTTATACAAAGGTATCATTTTTTTCTGGAAAATAGCATGGGCCACATTATTAAATGATGAAAAGGCAAACCCGTGTTTTTAAAGAAAGTATTACTTTTGATAAAGGCTTGTGCCATTTTGCAGCTATATTCTTATTTCTTTAAACGCAATCCTTCAGTAGTCATACTTACAGGCTTTGCACAACTAAGGATGGCTTTTCACTGTTTTGTAAACTGATGCCAATCATATTTAATCCTGATGTCAGATATTCAAAATTCATACTGCTTGCAAACACTGAGTAATTCAATGCTTTTATTTTCAAGCCAATCTGCTGTTTGCTCCTGTAAGTTGCCATGCAAAGTGTCTCATGTGCCACACAAAAGCACAGTTTAATAATCCTTGCCATGTATGGAGAACGAATTACACAGATGTTTCATTATCTTAACGAGGTTACAACCAAAAGGCTTTTGTAACCTCAGACCTAGCAAAGACTGTTCTAAACCACTAAATTCGGGCTCTGCTTAAAGCATACACCAGGTTTGAAATGTAACTCTGCACATTATGATCTCTCTACAAAGCCCTGTTGTGGGAGGAAGGTGAGGGAGGCCAGAGGCAGGTGAGCACTGAAGGACGGGAGGACCTGGCTGGAGTTCGCATCAAGGGCCAAACCCACAATCTCTGTTCTCAGTTCTAGCTCGTGACACAGGCAAAAGCCCCATCTGGATGCTTATTCCTTTGCTCATAACAGGCTATTTGTTATCTCCTGTCAAATACAAAGGCTGTGTTCAACTGTCTGCACAAAAAACCAGAAGCCTGTGGCTTGGTATCTGCTCTAGCCTGAACTGAACCGTGCTGGTTCTCTTTCTTTTCCGTTTTGTTTTTGGTAAAGCATCATTCTAATGGCTGTTCTTCTCATGTTCAGGTTTGAGAGTTGCGGACAATGCTGAGCAGCTGCATGTGTAATAGTTGCGGATCAAAGGTACAATTAGTATAATGTGGGTACCAAAACCGAGAAAAGGATGAGAGGAAAATGAAAGAGAAGAATGCAAGCAAGCGTTCAGTGACGGAAGAAAATCATTAGCATTGGCTGATGCCACCAGACAAGAGGCCAATGCCATTTGGAATATAATAATGACACGGCCTCAGGAGAGGTGTGTGTGTATTTGCCTGCGAAATAAGCACTAGAAGAAAATGAGCCTTGCTGTACTAATTGGCCTCACACTTCCCCTGTAATTTCTCACGTGTTCCCTCTTCTCCTCTAATCATCCACACTCACGAGTACTTCCCCATTCAGTTATCTGCTTACAACTGCTAATTTGATTCTATATAATTAATTTTACAAGTGTACATTGTTATGAAACAATTTTCTACTCTTTAAAATGATTAAACTTTCTGCTCACAAAAACGTTTCTGAAACCCTGACAGGTTTTAGAAACTGCTTTCCTGCAGAAAAGATGCATCCAAAAAAGTTCCTGCCCTCTGGGGGCAGGATATGGGATACAATAAGCTGCAGGAGTTCTTTCTGCTCCCTTTGGAAGTGACCTTCACCCTCCTTTAACTGTCCTGATGCTCAAGAATGCTTTCAGACTTCTGGCAATGTCCTCTTGGCTTTGCTGGTTATTGTCTTGATATAAAGTTTACCTTGTTATGGAAAACCTTTAAGGCTCTTTCTCATAGGAAGAGGTCTTGCTTACGTCTGGAGTTTCCGTGAACTCCATTCCTTGTGTGACTTAGATCAGGTCTGTCTGTATGAATTGCCAATTTCCATATTACTGTGGGAAACAGTTTAGCTGAAGAAACTAGTCTTAGGCTTCATGCTAGTGCGTGATTGATGGGCCAATTCACCAGCTGTGGGTTTTGCTGGCATGTGTCTTTGGCAATGTAGAGCCAGCCTGGAGGAAAGCTCGTTCTGCACTCCCAAGAGTCATCTTGCAGGGGCACTCCCAACAGGCCAGGCAGGCCTTAGACACATCTAGTAAAGCATCTGGGCAAATTCCTGGTTAGGCAGACTTTTAGCTAGGCACTGCAGATACCTGGTGACATAAGATGCAAACAAAAGAAGGACTTGCCTGAAGAAACTTTGAAGGACAAAGTCTTCACACCTGATACAAAGAGATTCAGGCTTAAAGCCTCTGTCCCACAGCCAGTAAGACACATCTCAAAATGTTCTCTTTCACTTATCTTTTCCTCCAGCTAACAAGTGCTGGTTATTTCAAGTGTCATTTCCTGCACCTGGAAGCCATTTTATAAAGACACAGTGATCTTACTAAGTTATCATCCCTCCATATATAAGCATGGAAAACCTAATGTGCAGAGCCCTTTCAAGACTGATCATCTTTACGTGCAGTCTTCAGGCAGGGTCACTTCAACTTCCAATCCTGCAAGTGAGCAGAGCTCTTAAAAGAGCCTGTCTAGTAGGAGGCAAAGCTATGCTGAACTTCTTTCAGTGATAGTTCTCCACGTGCTAAAAAGAGACAGAAATCATTACAGACTAAAGCAGTACGATTCACAATAACCAGTAAGTACTTTGTAGGAATATTAACAATATTTCCCCATCTCATTGATTTTAATCTTTCATCTTAACTTCACCACAGAATAAAAACCAATCTAATAAACAATCCCTTTGTCATGAGCTAATAAAGACGACCAACTACCCAATCCCTCCAATTTATTAGGCTGAAAATAGGCCATGAGGCTCTTTCCAGGTCTTACATAATGGACACTGTACTTGGACCATCCATGAAACTGGCACATGAAAATCAGAGAAGCATAAGGCAGGAAGAACTGAAGACAGCTATTTCAGAGCTAGGTTTACCCAGGCAGATTTAATTGTTGGGGTTTGAACCTAAATGGTGCTGAAAGCTTACTCCCAGCATTGCAAAGCATGGCTAGGACAAGTTCTTTCCTTCCTGATAAAAAGGTGATTAGGGCAGGTGGCATGACGAAAGCTGCCTGACAGTGATCTCAAACCATATTCAGTGGGAGCACTGGACTTTGAAGAAGGTTTCCAGTTGAGGAGTAAGAAAAACAGCAGTGTATCGTCAAAAAATCAGCACCACCTGGTACAGATTTCTTGGCCTCTGCATTGTTAATCTGATTTCTTACAGAACAGTAATGATTCACAGCATTAGAGTCATGTCAGGATTTCTGTAACAAATGTTATTAAAGACTGGATTGAGCTTTGTTCTTGAAATTGGTTCTGAGCTATAACTGAGTGCACAATGTCTGCAGTTTTGTGTTTACAGATGTAGGGAAAAATAAGTATGTGAGGTTTTTTCACAGTACTGTGACTCTAGAGCAGCTTTGATGGGAAAACAAAACTACAGAAGAGTCTATAGATTAACAAAACAAACAGTAACAGTAAAAACAAAAAACCGAACAAAAAGATGTGCACCATCTTATAAATGTTGTGCTAATACACATAATCGCTCAGATAAACACATCACTGTATCTAAATCTCAGCTCTTACTCTGCAAATAAATCCATAGGCCTGCACTCCACTTGCTTATTGCAGTTATAAGATCTGAACCTGGAGCTCCTCAAGCAGAAACATGTGCCTATGCACTGCACTTTCTGCAAACACTGTGTTTGCATAAGCCTGTGCAGCAAATCCTGACCACGCAGGGCTTGGTGCGCATGCAGATCACCTGGGCATGCCTCCAAAAGGTCATATTTGCTGAGTACATACTGTGGAGTTGGGACATACATCCAGAGCTGGTGTGTACAGGAGCACTGGTAATTCTCATCAGGACAAACATAGAAAATACCAGACTCTGCCTGGCTAAGCTTTTATTTCCCCTTTTTAATAGTTAAAAACAAGCCCTAGTGCCAGAGGTGCCTTGTCTTGGAAGATCAGAGTATATAGGTTTTGTGGAGAGAATAAAGCAGCAATGATCCTGTATTTGGGAGAATACCTCAAAGCCCCATCAAGGAGAATTCCGCAGATAAACTAAATTTGCTTACAGCATATATAGCAATCTTCCCATGAAACAGCAGCTCAGCACAGCACCCGCTCTTGCAAATTAATTTCACAGCTATAGTTCACTGCATTCCCCTATTTTTTTAAGCAAAATTCTTAATGCAGCATGTTGGGGGTTAACATTTTTCCAGATTTTTCTTTCTAATAAGCTACAAGGACCGTGAATGCATCCCAGTAATATAAAAGGATGATTCTTCCCCCTTTACTCTCACCAATTCCAATTTGTGGGTTGGGGCTTGCCTATGGGATGAAGCCAGGCACCACAAAAAGGTGTATATACTGGAAATTAGTAAGGAATGTGAATTGTGCCATTTTCTATCCCCAAAATTCCCATTTGACAGGTTGGATGAGGCTTGGAGCAACCTGGTCTGGTGGAAGGTCTCTCTCCATGACACAGGGGTTGGAACTAGATGATCTTTAACTCCAATGGTCTTATGCTGGTAAAACCAGTTTTCCTGGAGGTCACTCACCTGGGTTAATGGTGATGAATTTGTTATCCGAGGGGTATTCCTCTGGAAACCGGTCCTCCTTTGGCGGGGGTCTTCTTGTTGTCTCTGGTCTCCTTGGGATCTTTCCCAGGTACAGTTCGTTGGTGAACGCTGGCGGCACTTGGGTGGATGGGAGCTGCTGGGGCTGAGTGTCCGCTTCGGCAAAGCTCTCCTCCTCGGCACCTCCAGCCGTGGGGATGTTTTGGCTCGGTTCTTCCCCCGATATGGTTTTATTCCCTTCCTCCTCAGCAGTCCAGTTGGAGGAAGCCATGGCCACACTGGGCTCCGTGCTATTGCGCGCCTCCGCAGCCGCTGTCACCCTGCTTTTCTCCTTCTTCTCAGCATCCTTTTCTTCCTCTTCCTCGTGCTCCCGCTCCCCATCCTCGCTTTCACTCTTTTCATCCTTCTCCCCCTCCTCGGCTCCTTCGCTGTCCTTTGTCAGCGCCGAGTCCCGCTCTGGCCCTGGGGAGGCGGCGGCAGAAGCCTCAGTGACGGCCACCACAGCCCGTCCTGCCTGCTTGCTGGGGGCAGCTGCCGCGGGGAGCCGGGTTGGCCATACACTGCTAGGGAAAGAGGAGATGCCACCGCCGCTGAAGCCCAGCCCTGCCAGCAAGGTGCTGGTCACCACTGAGGCCACAGTGGCCTGGCTGCCGCTGGAGGAAGGCCCCATCCCTGTGGCCATGGACACGAAGGAGAAGGGGAGCCCCGAGGAGGTCCATGTGGAGGAGCCAGAGCTGATGGGAGCCATGTCGGCTGAGGAAGCAGGAGATGCTGTGGGCTTGAGGAGGTCAGCAGCAGCAGAGGGGAAGAAAACATAGCAGAGAGCATCAACAGGGGTCCCAATGTGCTACCTGGGGTGATTTTTCTTTTGCTTTTCCCTCCCTTTCCACACCCCCCCCATTCTGGTTGCTATTCTCTTAAAATGAATGACTTAGCATCAGCTGGATGCAGCATCAAGTCAGGAATGGGACATGCTACAGAGCTACACAGCAAAAAACAAGGGAGAAAACCTCCCCACATTCACTCCTTCCAAACAATCATCATCATAAAAAAACCCTCTTTATCCTTATCTTTATTTTACAGAGGGACCTTCTACACCCACGTCACCAGTGACTTGTGAATAACATTTCCTCTCAGGGGTGAGGAGGATGTAAAGGAGTTTAATGAGTTTAGCTGCATTACTCACAGCGCTTTAATCCTTAGAACACAGAAGCTTAAAAATACAGCGTTACGTAAGGGCTGTCCCAAAATAAGGGCTGTGCTGCCAACGTGAGCATCCGTGGCTGGTGGGTCTGCTCTGACAGGGAACTCTGGATCTTCCCACACACATTGGGAGGGCCTCGAATGGTACAATTTTTATTTCCTTCATTTACCCATTAGCATTATTCTGACGCTGCTGTAAGGCATTGCTCTTGATAGAAAAGACCTGCAACATGGCTGGCTGGGCACCTGTGAAGGACCTGGAGAGCATCAGAAGCCCTTCAGCAAGTCACTACAATCTCTATCTGGACCATCAGGCTGTGACACCCATGTATATGCTCAGTCTTCCCCATATACAGGGCTCTCCCTGGCCACCACCAGTGATCCATAGCTGGGGTTGGCATTGCCTATGTCCCTCAGGGAGCTGAGAGGAAACAGTGAATGAACCATGGACTTGGCATCCTCTGCACCCTGCCACTGTTATTCTATGTCAGACCAATACAGGCATGCTTGCATGTGGGTCTCTCTGCACATGTGCATGCTCTACTGGAAATAGAAGATCTTGGTATACACTACACAATTCCCCTTCCTGAATTACATGTGAAAATGACACTGAAGTGAATTGCCTAAGGAGAAGGAGTAATTCTGTGGAAAAGCTGAGATCAGCCCGGACAACATGACCACATTCTCTCTCTGACTTACTGAAAAATGTCTCCCATTACTGAATTCATCAGCAGGAGGAGCATTAGCTGGAAAGGTATATGCATCAGAGGGCAAACAACGGTTAAATAGGCACTAATGAAGGCTGAACTCAACTGTAAAATGTTTATTTTTGGAACTGAAATTTATAGCCTAAGAGAATTTCTAAATCTCGGCAATTCCCAGTTCCAGGCAGGCTGTGTAGTTGAAATGCTGCAGCAAACCAAGAAAGGCAGCTTTCTCACATTATTTTTGACCAGCTGCAATCACAGAGAACCTGAGATCTCAGAAGTAAACGTATGCTTTAGGGATTTCAAGCCAAAACTTTAAATAAGCATCTAAACTTTTGGGTACTTATCAGTGTGAATCCCTAAGGCACTGTGAGATTCGCTTTTTGCTGGCACGTACAGTCTCCAAGCTGGACTAAGTATCAAAATTTGACAGCAGATTTTATATGTCTATAATACTTCTATACATCATTAAACAAACATTAATCATTCAAATTCAAGCTTTGCATGTGTTATTTGCTTACTAGGGAGTATATCAAACTGGGACAGAGTAAGACCAGAAGCAATGTACTTAGAGTAAATTCAATAGTATGAATTCAGTCCATAAATTTTACTGAACATTTCAGCATACAGAATGACAAGAAACTTAGGTTATGGATAGTTTATATTAAATAACTGAATAAGATGCTTTTGAATCTGAAACTGTATTCCAGTTTTACTGTAAATCTATCAACATTTCTGATTCTGGAATACAAAAGCTTCAGTGACTTGTTATGGTCTCATCTGAATTAGAATTTTAACAAAGAGCCCTTTAAGGCTTTATTCACATAGTAGCAGGTATCTTTAAAGCACTGGAACAGCTAAGATGCTGTGCATGAAGTCTTATTCCTGTTGTATGCAATTCTGATCATACAGTTAACAAAGAAATTAAATTTAATTCCACAGGTCATCATTAAGATTATAAATCCCTTCTAAATGGGTTGAATACATCTTTGGGAAGACTTCTTTACACTTAGATCTCCACTGGTCAAAGCCTCTTGGGGCATGAAGCTAGAAAACCAAAGCCCTTCCAGTAACTGAGGTTTCCTTACAAAACCTTTTGTGGCACTTCTGAACCATCTCCCCAGGAAAGCTGGGTTCTGGTGCAGATTTACAACATCGTGCTGCCACCTGGTGGGAATGCCACCCCAAAATCACTGCTGCCCATTCACGCTCCGCATTGATTTATGGCCCGCCATAAATATGGACTTACCACTCCTGTTTTCACAATTCTGGTCCCCTCGAAAATTCGAGTAGTGTTAGCTGAGAAACAAAGAACAACAGCGCGTCAGTGGACCAGGAAGGGAGGCATTGGTAAAATTGCTTAATCAGTTGGTGAATTTGCTACCACAAAATAGGTATGTGGGTTTCTGTAGTAAAAGTAACTCAAGCTCGTTTTGTGTTACTCACCTTACTTTGTACTTGTACAGATTCATTTGTCTTTAATTACTCAGGCCTGGCAATGCTGGTTTAAGTGCACTGTCAGGAAACACATGCTCTCCTTCAAACTCAAGTTGGATGAAATGTCCTGACTTGCACAGGAAGCAAGAGCAGCTGATGATACTACTTTTTTCTGCCCTTAAGATAATATTATCATTATTTATTGCAATTTATCTCAACTACAACTATAAGCTTCTGAAGAATGTTTTGAAAGCTCAAGTGGATTTTTTTTCTAGGTTAAATCTTGGGTACAGCCAAAGGTTAAAAGAAGAGCTCCTTTTTGGGGAGACATAGAAGAAAACACATTTACTCCCACCGATGCATCTTCCACTGCTTCGAACACTGGCTAGAGTACCCAAAGAGTATCCAGCGAAACTGTTACGAATGATTTACTCTGAACTGTAATTAAACAGGCATTGTGGTCAAATTTCAATATTTTTTCCATTCTATTATCTGCCAAGAGAAGCCATAATCAGTAATTTCCAAGTTTCTAACTTCTGCCTGGCACTTAAAATGAAATCCAAAACACTGCGCTGAGATACCAAGAAGCTGAGAGCTACACACGAAATGTTGCTTGGATAAGACATTGCATGTCCAATCCCTGTTCTCTCTGCAATGCTGTTAACACCGTGGCATGACACCGGAAAACAACTAAATTGTGTCCACAGCTTGATGTCCTTCAGATGCTAAGTGCTAACAGAGCAGGATTAAAACCTCCACATTTTCCAAAAATCACACTAAAAAATGCCACCATTATTTTGGTCCATCTACAGCCTCTGACCCAAGTGACTCAAACCTTTGCTTCATCTTAAGGATTTCAATTTTTAACTCTCTGCTTGTTTTGTTCATCCACTACCCATTCCAAGGCTGTATCTATAAACTGGAGTGGGAGGGAATGCTCTCAGCAGAGGTGAATTTTGACCACCTCTAATAAAGAAGTAGCAATAAATTCCCAGGAAGGAGCAAAACTTTGGCACTTAAAAAACTGGAAACCATCAAGTTTTTCTACCCAATCTCAGCTTTACCAGATTTCTCCAATAAACTTAAAAGGAAATCCATGACAAAGGATAGCTTAGCTTCCAATTATTTTGCTTTCATTTAAATAGGTATGTTTTGGAAATCACTGAAGTTGTGTGCATGGCAAAACCTGAACGTCTCCGCATGTGGTTGTCAGGGTAGGACTGATCTCCTTTCCTGTTTACATAAAACAGACACTGATCAGACTCACATTCTCCTACAGCTGTGCCTCTGATGCATAAGCAGTCTTTGATGAATTAACTTCAGAAAACTATACCAACAAAGGCTCTGAATTCTCCTAAAACCTGACAGACTCTGGCAGCAGAGAGGCAGAACAGGCTTCCCTGTAGGCAAATGCAGGCAAACCCCCATCATTTCAAACAGGACTCTGATAAAGTCAATGTCCAAAATCCAAAATCAGTATTGTCTACATGCATTCAAACATCTTTCGAAACCATTCCACACCATATTTTGCACTCTGCAAAGAAAATGTTAAACAAAGAGTCGCTTAATGTAAAAATATGTATGTGGTTTTTTTACCTTGAAAGAGCATAGTCTGGCTAAAGTCACTACGCATTTCATTTCGGCAAACTGCTTGAACTCTGAACAGATAAAGGATGTCAGGTGAGACATGGCTAATGATGGCCTTCTGTTTAAAAAAAATAGATATTATTCAGTTTTTTACCCCCAGAACTGTCCACGATCAGTTTGAAATATATAAAGCATTGTGCTAACACAGGACATTTATGCCATGTAAGACAAACTTATTTCTAAACAGGAATATTCACTGGTCCCCTGGAAGAGGGCAAGGCCAAAGTGATGCACCCAACCTCTGCTTACTCTGCCCATGAGAAAGAAATGAGTGTGCCTACATCTCCTCTCATGACAGTCTTCATGCATGGAAGTCTGCTCTCCTTAGAAAGTAATAAATCTCAAATCATTTGACTTTACAGGAATTAAAATGAGATTTCTATAGGTGGAGATACAAGTCCCAAACATGGGATAAACCCAGAGAAGTCACTGCATGTTCAAACTGACTGTTTATTTTGCAACAAACTGGCTATGGCAATTTGGTGTTGGTGGCCTGGTACAACACGATGGCTCAGCACACTGGGCTGGGATGTCCCTGCTTACTCTTAGACCTGAGACACTGCCCTGCTGCCTTCCACACAGCCTTTTGCGTTGCTTTAGTCCTAAATCACATCAAGATCATGTTCTGCAGCAGATAGCAGCAGTGGCTGTGTTGGTCACTTGAAATACCAGTGATCTCTTTAGCAAAACATTGTCTAGCTTGGTTTCAAGATGGGACAGCCCAACGGTCTCTGCCAGAGCACTGAAAGCAAATTGCACTGTCCTCTGAGAAAGAGTTTCTTTCCCTTGCCCCTAAAATAGACTAAGCTTTTTTAACCTCCAAGCTCTGCTGCACAGTGCAGGGTCTCACTGCAATTTATTTCCAAGCTATCACTCCATCACACACCCTTCACTTCTAATTATTTCTTTTACATAAAACAGGACAATTTCACTGTGCCCACCTCATTTTTGCTGATTAAGGCTCTCCTCCTTATACCTGATTAATAAAAATCTCCCTTAAGAGTGTGAAGTTATGACAAGAGAGAGGTTACAATACATCATAACCTTGGGTGCCTTTCAATAGATTCCTTTCTGATTTTGTGAGGCAGATCGTTCCCTAATGTGACCCAGATAACAATGTCTAGTGGGGAAATTGAAAATATAAATGGAAATGAAGTAAAAGAATCTTCATTTAAGGGAATAAGAGAAGTGTTATTGTGTAACTGATTGAATGGGCCTAGAGGACTGTGTATTTGAAAAAAAACCCTAAACTATAACAGCCATTAGGAATAATACTCTGTGCTGCTGCATTTTTCATGTGCATATACAATTACTGACTTCATTATTCTAGAGGCTTTCTTTGATTAACAATAAACGGAGGCCTTTCAAATCTGAATGTGTCACTTTGATTTTATATGCAGAGAATGTTAAAGACCAGTACAATACTTGCTTCCACTTAGACAAGAATGACAAGCAGATCAAATCCTAAATGGAGAAGACAGATCGGTGTTTCCATCTGTTCTGGAACTGTCTCACTCTTCCCTCTTTTTCTACTGCTGCCAGACATAGGCATGGCTTGTACATGGCTACATTGCAATGATCTTATAGCCCTGACCATGCACCTCGTACTGCTGGCAGCACTTGCTGCCAGAAACGGCTCCAAAGACTGCAAGGGGCTAGGCACAGTGAAAAGCCTGAGCCCAGGAACAGATCTGGGGGGATCAGACTTTTAGTGTGAAAATCTGTGAGCTGAACACAAGCCAAAAGGTATTCAGAGCCCAACCGCTTCCTGAGCCAGCTGCTTCTCAGCAACAGTATATGAAAAAGTGTCTGCAGATTTAGTCCTTTATGCACTCCCATAAACTATAAATTCACACTCTAGTGTTTTGGGTAGTCGTTAGGCAATGTTCAACTAAAGCTGAACGTTTTAATAGCAATTCATTGCAAGCCAAACACTAGCCTGTCTATAAGGTAACAACAGCTTTCCTCCTTTACTTCCTTCTACTGAGAAAAATAACAATAAAAGGATAGCTTGATACATATGTCTGGGGTTGATGCTGTGGTTTTACCAGGTCCTTGTCACTGTCCTTGGTGAAAGTCTTCTCCTTTTCATCTTCATTTTTAGTCCAGCTATATGAGATCATGTAGTTCATGATCGGAGGGTGGTAGATGATTTCTGGTTGGTTCCAGGTTACAAGTAATGCTGTCCTGTTCACAGGCTGCACTTTCATGTTGACCGGGGGAGTGCTGCAAGCTAAAAAACAGAAGGAAAACACATGAAGTCTTTCTAAATATCCAAGAAAAAATAAACAGGAAGAACTGTGCCTCGCTCTAAAGAGCCAAGATTTTCTTTAATGCCCTTACCTACAGTAATAGCTTAGACTGCAATCCACTGAGACCAATGGGATTTAATACCACCTGCAGCTGCTTTCTGCTCTCCAGAGTAAAGGGAGCAAGAGAATCCCTTCTCTGCAGGCAGGTTGCTTAGTTCTTGACTTATTTTCAGTCCTGACATTTGCACATACACTTTAACTCGGTCACTTAAGAGCACTGCAGTGGAACATTAGGAGGCCAAATCACCCTGAGCCCCAGCTTCCCTGACCCCCAGTCTCCTGCTGTACGATAGAGGTAAATACTCCTGTGTGTCTGCACACCCTGGAAATAGCTGGAACCTCTGAAAATGTGACACTGTTGGATCAGGAAGTATTCTCCTCTTACCCTAGTATGTTTTTGAACATAAGCACATCTTACTTTATTCTCCTCTATTTATTTTCCTTCATAGATTCACAACTGCTTGACAGTAATATATTACCAGCACAGAGAAGAGTGGCATCTGATGGCCATCTCCTTTGCATAACAGGCAGAGGAACCCTGTAGCCAGCCTCCAAAATCAGTGCCTTCCACAAGCATAAGTTGCTGGGGATGTCAGCATAGCAACAGCATAACCAGCAGGCAAAGACACAGCTTCTGCTAATGCAGACATCAACCCTCAAGCTTCTCCAGTGAAGACCAAGCCCAGGAACAGACCAGTCTTCACTTCAGGAGTAAGATGCGTACAGCCCACTCCCAGCCGTTGAAGAAAACACTTTTCAAACCAGAGATGTAAAGGTCAGGGTACTGATGGAGAACACTAGATGGCACTCATAAGCTATCAAAAAAATACATCCCATGTAAAGAGTTCAGATTTTCTCCAAGCTTTAAAAATCATGTTTAAAATACACAATTCAGGACAGATTCTCACATTCTCTTTCCCAATATAAACTCTAAACCAAGAAAAATCACTTGCTACTATACCTAAACACCTAAATGTGCCGTGGCAAAGGAACTGGTCTCTTCTGCCAGGGAAAGTCAAAGTGTCACCCAGCCCATCATGCTGACACTGTTTGCAGAATTATTTTTCCCAATAGGGCTTTTCCATTTAAAGCCAACACATTCAGCTTATTTGTGCTCCGCAGGTATGCGACTGTGTGTATCTCTGGCCATTATTTCACTTCTGAAGAGTCCTGGCAGCACTGAAGGCGAGAAATGTCTGTTTCTATTGCCTGGACTTCGCAGGTTGGTCTTGTAGCTCTAATGTTACATTACTGAAATAGCTACAGCTCCTAAATAAAAATGACTAAATGCTGTAAACACCAGTATTACTAGCTCAATAGAAAAATACCTGTCAAATGCATTTGTGCAGTTATAACTCACATTTTGTAGCTAGCCTGAACAGAACATCCATTGCAGAAATATGCTTGGGCAGGAAAGACATTTGGTGTTTGCTCCTGCCATGAGTAGTGACAATCTTGGGGTTCTGCAATAGATCCCTCTGCTCAACCCACAAGGATGATCCAGCAAAGCAAACAAACCCTGCAGTACCTCACATCACTGACAAAATGAATATGAGTTTCTGTTTACACTGAGTTTAAGGGAACAAAACAGCATCCTGCTGGCAAAGCTGCAAAGTCAGAAGCAACCTCAGTCTGCTGCCTGCAGACCCCTTCCCTCCTGCTCCCTCCTGGTCTCTGCAGGGAGCATGGCATGAAGGTGTTGAGGACCCAGCCAAGAGAGCACATCTGAAAGTAGTCCTTGTTGTCACTGTTTACAGAGCTTCACAATCCTTGCTATGCCTCTCCATGCTCACCAATTTCTGCTGAGATAGCCAGATCAATTCTCACTGACATCACTGTTTATTGATAACTGCACCAATAAATCGTAACTGCCCCCTTTTTGAAGCTCTTCGTCGCCACAGAATTACCCTTCAAAATGCCAGGCCAGCCTTTATTGTTCCACCTAATCAAATCCAGAGATAAACTGGTTGCACTTCACCCTGGCCCAGGGTGAAGGACTACCTAGACCTAAAAGTCTTACCCAGTCCTTGTCCTCCAGGAGGACATACAGAGATTTGTATACTTGAAGTAATCATGAATCAACCAGTTCTAGAAATAACTCATCCAGGTAACCTTCATAAGAGACAGAGAGATCGACCTTAATTGTAACACCCCTCTGAGCCATGGCTAGCCAGATGCTCTTCAGACAAGGACCCCATACCACTCAAGGGAGAATGGACTGTCATGTCCTCTATTCCATGCCGCTCTGCAGCCAGCTTTGATGCCATTCAGAATAGCCAAGCAGAGGAAACAAGTGGGTATTTCCCAAAGGTAAATAGAGGACTCACAGGCTCAAGTTTGGGGACCCTCTCTGATCCAAGAAGGCCATGAGAAGTTTCAAGCAGCTCAATGACCCCTATGACTTTACTGGGACAAGTTCTGTGGAGGACAAACCTCATTCACAGCCAGCTAAAAGGAGCCACAATTTACAATACTGCTATTTCACAGTAAATACTACACATTTTTCATGACTTAGTATGACTTTGTTCCAATTACGCCAAGGCACGTAGCAGTACCTGAGGTAATTAAGTAATAACCAACCTCTTCTGATCAGCCACTTTTTTTAACAGCTTATGAATGGGCAAAAAAGGAAATCTTTTCATAAAATGAAACATATGGTTGCATTTATTTAACCAAACCTGCTCAGGACACAGTGGAATAAAAACCCATTTGATCCAATAATTCAATTTGATGATTTAATTAAAGTGATACATAATAATGCAGCAAATGTATGAAAGGCAAGAAAAAAAGTGTAATGATTTGACCATCTATAAAATAAGTGGCATTTTCCAGAGATCTAATTTTCCTTTCAATATTCTGTGTGCCCTGGATTCCTGAAAGAAGATTAAAAGTACCACAGGCTCCTTGCTTGCTTTTCTTTTTAAATGCTACAGAACTTCCACTGATTTTGCAAGAAGTGCAGCTGAAGGACACACAGAAATGCAGGAAGAGGTTGGCACAGGGAGAGAGAGGTTCAGATCTTCCTCTGAACTGAATCAGGACACGCTAAAGGGAACCACAAGCCTGTGCATTCATGATTGCTTGAGAAAACAAAAAGAACTGAAACCAACAACCAGCATCATTTCACATTGACATAGCATAGAACCACAGAATCACAGAATGGTTTGGGTTGGAAAAGACCTTAAGATCATCCAGTTCCAGCCCCCTGCCTCGGGCAGGGATGCCTCATCCTAGACCACGTCACCCAAGGCTCTGTCGAACCTGGCCTTGAACACTGCCAGGGATGAAGCATTTACCACTTCTCTGGGAGGCCTGTTCCAGTGTCTCACCACCCTCACAGTAAAGAACTTTGGCCTTATATCTAACCTGAACTTCCTCTGCATCTCAGCTGCTTTTAGAGACAAATATTACTAATGCTCTCTTTCAAGTTCTGATCCTAAATGAAAATAAAAATATCCAGGGGGCTTTCAGGACGTCTTTCTGTGGTGAGCAGATACATGGACTAGCCTTGCACAGGTCCAGCAGGACACCAAAAGCCACAAAGTCCTGGCTAACAGACCATCCATACCAATTCTCTGGAAGCAGAAAAGCCTCACCAGTGCCACAGAACTATTATCTTGGAGGCAGTCAGCAGCAGGTAAGCGTGTCTGCAGTACCGTCGGTGCAGTACCGTCTGTGCAGCACCATGGGCATGCCTCATGGCAGGCAGTGATGCCCTGAGCAGAGCAGAACTCAGACCTCTTGGAGTGAAAAAGCCCCCTCACCCTTCTCTTGGGGAAGACCTGAACTGGGAACACAGCAAACAAGCTGGCTTATGGAAACTCATGCAGAAGTCCTGCAGAAGAGGGAGGGCTGGATCTGGAGAAAGCCCTCTGACCTGACTCATGGCAGCCTCGGCCAGTGTTTCCAGCTGTTGACCATGTGTACGAGCTTGACACAGCCTCTTCTCTGCAGATCAACCCGCTGGGGAAGGCAGGGGGCAAAGCCTGCATCTTGGCTAGCCCTGTCTTCCAGGGCTCACTCAAGCCTGGAGAAAACCTGCTTGCCACTCACAGACAACGGCAGCATGCTAAGACACTCCTATGCGCCGGCCAGCCCAGCCATACAGCAGAGAATTATTATTGTTAAAAACATTCCAATGGGCTGGAACAAACAAAATTAATTTAACAACTCTGCATTCATCTCTCCCATAATTTGATTTGTATGTTGTACTTGGCGACGTAACCTCCATGAGGCTTTCCTAACTGCAGCCTGATAAAGCTTAATCCAAAAGCTCCTGGCAGCTCCATTTCAGAGAGCTGAAAAGACAAAAAGGGGGTTTATTGTTTTGCAGAAACTAACCACTGATATTAAGACACACCCATCAATGCAGAAAGGGCTTTGCAAGAGAACATTACAGCTTTTCCTCCTCTTTTTAAAGCAGCCTACATTGCTCTTTCAAAGACAGAAATGCAAAACCAGCCAAACTTTCTGGGTTTCATCATGCTTTTTGCATATGCTACCTGAGGTTATAAAAAGAGATATTTAGGGAAAGTCTGAAAGAGTGCAAGAACTGTATAGCTGGTTATTGCTCACATACCTTCTCCCTGTAAAACAGGTGCCTCATATGATGAATCCAGTTGCACTGGGCTCAGAGGGATTTATAAAATCCTCTAAAAAGGGTCTAAGCTAGCTCTTCCATGCATAAAAATGTCACCGCTTTAAAGGCAGTTATTTCTAGCTGTGCTATGCCCTCTTTTGGAAAATCCCACTCTCTCCCTGCTGCTGCGTGTCTCAGCGATGCCGTTCCTTTCCTCAGTACTGTGGGATACACACTGTGTGATAAAACCCTCACAATTTTCAGCATAGAAAAGCAACACACCAGTGAAGTCCTGAATCTCTCGTGATGACATGGCCAGGGATCTTCTAAAGCAATTGGTATGCGAAGGGAGGAATATGTGGCCATCAGGATGTGCCCACAGCATGTTACTGACTCAGGACTGCTTACAGGCTGCTAAAAGAGAGGGACAAGGGTCTTGTCTTGCTCTGTGAGGAAGCTCCTGGCTGCAAGCCAAGAGCTCAGTACGGGGGTTTCATGACTTTCTTCCCTGCAAGGGCAAACCAAGTTAGTGGCCAAGCTCTTGGGTTAGAGAGGGTGTTTCTTTCCCCCTGCCCCAGCACTGGAAAGAGCCAGTTCTGCAGGGCAGATGGACCACCTGCTGACCATAACAACACCCAACTCAGCCTCAAGTTTCCCATTTGATTTCGGAGTAGCATGAAAACTGACATCCATGGCAGCGATACTGGCAAAATAGCGCACTAAATTCACTCAGCCCTGCAGCCCCCTGCAGGCACCCGGCTGCAGACAAGACAAAAGTGATGCCACCAACAGAGAAAGGAAGAAAAATACTTTCAACTCTAGATACAGCTGCCCTGAGATGTGGAAATACGGGTTATACTGCAGTGAGAAAACTCAACAGTTGCTCTCAGTGCCATGCCAGCAGTGTCATGGTAAGGAAAGTGATACAGTGCCAGCCTCAGCTACCTTACGTTGGCAAGATTCAGTGGAGATACTTGGAAAGAGACTTTGATCCATAACTAACAACAGCATGCTCTGGGCTGTCGCATTCAATCTCAGAGTTCAGCAAGGGCTGTGCTCCCAAAGGATAATGAATAGACTACGAGGATCACATGCAGAGACAACACAGGCTTTAATACACAGAAAAGTGCCAGAAGGCATAGTTACAACATTTCCCCCCTTTCTCCTTTTAATAAACATTTGCAATTTTTTTTTTTCTTTGCTTTAGTGTATGTTGTTAACTTCTCAGAGTGCTTATAAATGACATTATTACTATATAAGGATAATTGCTTTAAAGAGAAGTATGCATTTTTCCTTTACCTTTGCCTGCACTTCATCAGCAGGCAATCGCAGGCTCTGGAGCATGCTGTACACGCAAATACTTGTGTTCACTGACTTCAATCCACAGGCTGAATGTAGCTAGGAGACAGGCTGTTTATCTTCTCTGCTCCTACCTTTGACTATGCTTCAAACCTTCCAAAGGTGTGAGGGACACTGATAGACCCTACACTTGTTTTGTGTCCTGGGGAATAAACTGGCACGTGGGGCACTTCTGATGGAGGGGCTCTGACCAAGCCCCTCTGCTGCCTGCCCATTTCTCGAGGTGAATACACAACCAACATTTGGATTCATTCCTGTATGGCTTGCTTTCTAGCATTTGAGTATCCGTGACATCACAGCAGCAGAGCCTGTATTACTGAAAGGCCTGGACTGTGTGTTTTACTATGTTGTGCTTGTGCCCAAATATTTCATATATTTCACAAACACCGTTTCTACAGCTGTGGCCTGAATCCTCAGAGGTTGCAGATCAGCCTTGCACCATCAGATGCCATGCTGGGCTCAACTGATGCCCACCACAGATCTGCCCTGCAAGTTTGGTGTTTGTGCTGCACACATACACGTGGACATGCAGATGGTGACTTGTGTTGAAAATGTACAGCTGTGTCCTTATTTATACAGTGCTTCTGATGCAGCACGTGTAATCACATTCAGTGGCATGTGCTACATCAACAGGGGAAGAAAAGAGGATTTCCTGCCAGAAGTTCATGGATTTGCCCTGTTAGACAGTAATTCTGAGGGCCAAACAGCTGGAGCAGCAAATAGGCAGTGGAGAAAGGAATTCCCTGCAGGTGTAAATGGAACAAATCATCAAGCTCCCTTACAAGGGCTCAGCTCTTGCAGCTTTAGTGGCAGCTGTAAACATAAACCATACTTAAACTGTCATACTGAATTCCTCTTGCTCTTTTGGTTTGGGCTCTTTATAATATCTAAAAAGGTGCAAGCAATCACTTATTGTTTATTAATAAATCTATTAATAAATCTATGTCTGCTACATACAGGCACTGCTCACATTACAACCACATGGAAGTTGCTAGAGGTGAAAACAGAACCCTGCAGAACAGAGCCCCTAGCAGGAGAAACACGAGACCTATGTCAGGTATATCTAGCACATCTTTTTGTACCTGCTTCCCCTTCAAAATGGGTCAGGTTTTTCCTGACATGTTTTGCCTTCCTCTTGACTCATCTGAGGCTCTTTGCAAGGTAGAAGCCTGTCCTTTCATGCTTTTCCATGATGTACTCTAAGACATCTGCATACACAATGACCCAGCACTGCAAAGCCAGACACAGAAGAGGTGGAAGGGATGAGATATGCCAAAGGAGCATACTGATTTCCGCCTAAAAATGAGATTACAGCATGTACTCAAGGTGCACATCAAGAGACTCCTGCAGCAATAGGTGAGTACATATACTTGGAGCACTGAGGTATAGCGGCAGCCAGGCAGGTCTGCAGTGCAGAGATGGCGCAGGGCAAGCAATTAGCAGCACGGTGTTACCACCCTCATGTGCAACCTTTTGCACTGAGCCCGTCTGCTGAGCCAACAGCAATCCTAATGATGATACATAGATCCATCTGCCTCAGCACACTGTAGTAGGGTGCTGACCTGATTAAAGGGGAATGGAATTAGAAAAGGATAGTCTTCATAACAAAGTGAAGTCAAAAAGGGAAGTAGGAAAAGTATAGTTATCCAAGGAAACTGGGAAGGGCTGGTTAATAGAATGGTTTGGGTTGGAAGGGGCCTTAAAGCTTGCCTGGTTCCAACTCTTGCCATGTGCAGGGACACCTTCCAGCTTGCTCCAAGCCCTGCCCAGCCTGGCCTTGAACACTGCCGCGGGTGGGCAGCCACAGCTTTTCTGGGCACTCTGCGCCAGCCCCTCAGCACCCTCACAGTAAATCTATAAGGTAATCTATGAAGAAATCTTCCAAGATTCTTCCAAAGGACAAGAATAATCAACTGCAATGGTAAACATTTCGTAGATTAACTAAAAAAGGTTCTTGCTCATTTTCGTTTTCCCCAAGATAGTTAAAGAAAATAACCAGTTATCATTCTGTTGTAGTAATCCCAAGTTAAGATTTCAATCATGTATCATTTTGAATTTAAATTTACTATGCTGTTGTTTTGGACAGATTCCATAGAGTATTTTGTGGTCCTTTAGGTTTGACTAAAATACATAAATACATTCTGCAAGAGTAGAACTTTTCTGCCTAACACTCCCTTTGGCCTCCCAGAGAGAACCTGAGGGCATGAAGAGACTACAAAGCTGTTTTGAGAGTTCTCATAAAACACGGGCATTTAGAAAGCAAAAACAAATTACTGGAAGTAATAACAGAGGCTATAAATGAGACAAATAACTTGTTCTCATTCAAAAACACTGCCACCAGTGCTCTAAACTATTTGCCTCAAAATGATGATGTCACTGCACAGCGTCTCTGGAGCTTTGGATACTGCTGCAGCGGAGGTGCACTCCAATACCATGCAGGCAGTATGTTTGTAGGAGGCCTTAGTTTAATTTCCAACATCAGGAGCCATGAAACAGTGAATAAGAACTAAATTGCTTTGCTTGAGCAGTGCTGTACCTTTGACCGCAAGTCGATAGCTGGAGCCATGCCTCCAGTGTACAGCACACAGGAGGGAAAATCAAGTATCTTCTATCCATGTTTTAACAGCATCCAGTTACAAGGACTTCCAAACTGTAGCACTACCACGTAACAAAGAACAGCAAGGAAAATGACTGCTCTTGCACTATGAGAGAAATCTCCCAGCTGTTTAATTTAGAGTCCAAAGCTAAGTTAGTTTTATTGAAGTGAATTTATGACTGTTCATTATTTAACTTAGTCTAGGATCAAGATTAAATATATGTGCTGGTTTTGGCTGGGGTAGAGTTCATTTTCTTCATAGTAGCTGTGTTTTGGATTTGTGCTGAAACAGGGTTGGTAACTCAGGGATGTTTTAGCTATTGCTGAGCAGAACTTACACAGAGTCAGGTCCTTTTCTGCCTCTCACCCCATCAGCGAGGAGGCTGGGGGTGCACAAGGAGTCAGGAAGGGACACAGCCAGGAGAGCTGACCCCAACTGACCCAAGGGATATTCCAGGCCATAGGGTGTCATGCTCACTGTATAGAGCTGGGGGAAAAAGGAAGAGAGGCCATTCACAGTGACGGTGGTGCCGTCCAAAGTCACCATTAGGTGTGACAGAGCCCTGCTTTCCCAGGGATAGCTGAACACCTGCCTCACCATGGGAAGTGAATGAATTCTGTGTTTTGCTTTGCTTACACGTGCAGCTTTTGCTTTACCCATTAAACTGACTTTATCGCAACTCATGTGTTTTCTCACTTTTACCATTTTGATTCTCTCCCCCATCCCACCGATGGGAGTAAGCAAGTGGCGGCGTGGGGCTCAGTAGCTGGCTGGGGGTTAAACCATGACAAGATGCCACTTTGAGATGAATTTCCACTGATGGGAAACAGCATCATTTGAGACTCCAGCAAAGAGTAATCAGACACCTTTGGGGAAGTAATCAGGCACCTGTGAAAGAAAACTCTGATGTCAAGAGCCCCTCATGTGGGATGCTTGTTTAAGTGTTGTAAGGCTTGCAGAACATTTAATGAGAAAGAAAGGTTAAAAGGCTGGGTTTTTTTTTCAGCATTAAAAAACATAAAGAGCAAGAAACAACATCTGATGGTCCTAATCAGCAGCAAAATAAAATGGGCAAACATTGTTGCACATAGGGTACTTCCCGAAACAAGGAAATGAAACACCTTTTCCTCCTGAGTTTCCATGCCTACACCTTTACTGAAGCAGGTAATGTTTTGTAAATACATCTCTGCTTGATGGGACAACATGTGAAAGTAGTAGGGAACATGCAGACTCAGGTTGTTGAACTGGACAGACTTTTTAATGTAAGAACTCTATTTGTCCCTGTAGAGCACACTATTAAGCTGATAAATAATTAGCAATCCCTCCAGCATAGCTGCTTGCAAGCAGGCCATGAAAAGGCAAGAGCATGATATGCAATGTGACAGAGCGACACAGTCCTGAGCCACAGAGGACAGGCCAGAGAAACAGGAGGCAATTTAAACTGATATGGTCATGTGTAGAAAATCAAACACTGTCACTGATACAGCATCTGATGATTATTTTATAAATACATTCTGGTTTAATATGTCTGTATGGAGAACCTCTAATTTTTCAAACTTTATATAAATCAGTATTATAACACTGGTGAGCCCTCTTGTTAGCTTTCCAAGCACTGACGATCTGTGTGATTTAACAGCTTGATCCACTGTATACCTTGAATCTCTGAAAGTTTCATCTTCTTAAAAAATATTATAGAGTCACAGAATGGTTTGGGTTGGAAAGGACCTTAAGATCATCCATTTCTAACCCCCTGCCATGGGCAGGGACACCTCACACTAGACCATGTCACCAAGACTTCATCCAGCCTGGCCTTGAACACTGCCCGGGATGGAGGAGCATTTACCGCTTCTCTGGGCAGCCTGTTCCAGTGCCTCACCACCCTCCCAGTGAAGAACTTCTCCCTGTCTAACCTGAACTTCCCCTGTCTAAGTTTGAACCCATATTGTATGATGGTTTATTATCAGCCAGTTGTTACAATTACACAGCTGAACAGTGTTTATCCTGAATGGTATATTTCAGAAATTAGGTATTTAAAGATGATCCCTCCTGTCTCTTGAAACAGCTCCAGTGTCAACTTGAGAATTAAGCTCAGCTCATGGGGCCTGATTCAGTCTCATGTGTATGCTTTTATCTCAGTCACACAAGCAGTCCTCAAGAGAACTGTTTGAAATCAGCTTTTGCCAACAGGAGGAAGGAATGAGATAATGGAACCAAAGAAAATGGTTCTTGCTAAATACTAACACAAAAGGAAAACGGGAGTTTTCACTCCTCAGTGGAAAATCAGCCCTCTACACTATTTTGAATTAGCTAAAATATTTTCGCCACCTTGTATTCTGATGATTGAAAACACCTCCCTCCCTTCATTGCCTCTTTTCAATTAAAAAAGAGGAGGGAGAGGAGAGTTAACTGCAAAACAAAAAGTTGGTAACGTTCGCACTGGCTAACACACTGGATCCAAACGCACTGACAGTTTTGGTTTCCCTAAAATAGCCTTTCCCAGAAGACATTTTATTTACCAAATGCCATCACTTACAGGGCTTTGCTAAGGAAATACTCAGAGGACTGGCATAAAGCGAGGAGCAGTTTTCCTCGAGCGTATCTGCAGGTTATGCTGCTGATCATGGTTCTATGACCTGAGGTAGCTTTGATAGCTGGGAGAAAAGACATTCCTGTTCAGTGCCAAACTGTTCAGGATAGCGCATTTGTGAATGGGAACAATGCAGAGCCGCATTGCTTTGTGCTGATTTGAAATTCCCTATTCACCACGGAATTCTGAAAATCATTCTGAAAGTTATGCAAATTGCTCTGGGCACATTTTCCTCCCAAATAAGAAAGGCTTACATAATGAACACTGCACTGTGTTCCAGATTAGCAATACTGTCCACAGACTTAATAGAGTGTGACAGAGGAAACACACTGCAAAGATTCACACCGACAAACCAGCCCGAACTTCCCCTCCAGAGCTGAAGACCATCACGAACCATATCACCCTGCAGCAAGTAAAAGACACATTCTTGTGACCTTGCCTTTTTCTACAACACATAAACCTAAGGACAGGGAGGGCAGACAACAGCCAACGTGTGACAGCCATTGGTCGCATTGCTTAACGCAATGTGGAAAGCAACTGTAAGGTGTGCAGAAGGATCTGCATAAAAATAAATGTGTTATTCTAACCCTACACTCTTGTATCTGTACGCCAGACTGCCTGGCTGAGCAGCACCCTGTGCGCTCCGCTCCTCAGTACTTTCACATGAATGACACTATTTATAGAGAGGTACTGTATTTACTAGCTGAATAAACAATAGGTTTTGCTTTCACTCACATATTATGACTTCAACTCCTTTTACTTGTATGTCAGTAGTTCAGAATGTGCAGCGGACCAGGCACATCATCACTGCTCACCTTTGTCAAAGAAGGGGCCAGAAACATCCGTGTTGTTATACCTCTGGAGCCGCTATAACTTATCTTGTAACCTTTGGAGGATAGGCAACAATCCATTTCATGTTAGCAACACTGCAGCAACCTACTTATTTTTGAGTTCAGGAAAAAAATACACCTATTTGCAGTGTCCCCTGGTGTGCACACAACCCAAAAAGTGACAAGTTGACAGAGTTGGTACAAAAAGACTGGCTGCCCAGCCATTAGCCTCCTGTTGCAAAAGCTCAAGGGAAAACAAATCACTGAGACTAGCATTATCTATGCCATTAGATGGCATGCTGCATGTTGTCAGATCACAGGAAGTGCATGTCCCCCAATTGAGAGGCTCTCTTGAGCATGTCCTAAGCATGAATTCCCAGGCAGACATGAGTACAGAACATCAGAGTACCTGGACATGATGGAAGAGGATCCAGAGAGAATCAGGAAGCCAGTCTCCAAGCATGCAAGGTGTCAAGCACCCAGGCATCAACCTCTCTAAACATGGACTAATAGCTGTACAGCTCCCTTGCTCCCGTAGCCTGGCTCACATCTTGTTAACTGAGCCACATGTGCTTGGCTGAATCTGGGCATTAGAGCTCTTAAAGATTAAAGTCAATGCGAATCTTTCCAATTATTCAAGTGCTCCTTTGACATCACCACTTCCAACTTCAAGGTCAGCTCATTAACTACAGACCTTAGTGTTTATAATGGTCCGTCAAAATTGTGGGTCTTAGTTACTTACTAGGGGGGTGAAAATCACCTAAAGCATTTTTATAATCTTAAAAACCATCCTGTGAGTCAAGGAATATGCAGGCATGTGGCCAAAGCAGTAAAATCTTCTTGAATGTTATACCACATGTACCAGAGGTATCTTAGCTGCACTCAAAATGAAAACTAGTCAGTTTTGTCACCTCTAACATAAAGGAACCAATTAACTTTCATCACTATTCTGGGTAAGTAATATGTACACAGGATATACAGGAAATACTGAAGAAATACATAGTGACACATGTTGCTGTTAAAACCCTGAGTGAAAACTGCAGGCCAGAGCAGCAGAGAGCAGCAGGGTTTCTTTACTCCCAAGACCTCTTCCACACTTCTAACGTAAATTCTCCATCCCAAGGATGCCTTTAACATACATGAGATTTGTGTACATGTATATTATATATATATATATAAAATGCACGCTCACGGAAAAATGAGCCCTGAGGAATACACTCTTCCAGCACTCTCTTGGGAAGGTGAAGTTGCTGAATGCAGCTGTTTTCATGATTCACATCATCTAAAAACTACACTCTCTGTGCCTGGCCAGGTGAAAATGCCAGGTACAAAAAGGAAGCTCGCAGATCTGCTGAGCTGTTTCCTTCTGGCAAACTGCCCTTCTCTTCTTTGCCTCTACCCAGAAGTGGTTCAGCACCAACCACTTCTCGAGACTGAAGACTGGGAAGTACATGTCATTCTCCTACCTTTAAATAACACCATTCAATAAAATAAGGGCAAATAAAGGTAGTAAATGATATTTACTTCTACTCTTATTTTATCCAGCACACATTTCTATCAGAATTGTTCATGGGCTGCCTGTGCCAACACGGCTGCAACCTCCCTCTCACCCCCCTCCATCCAGCTCATTATCCAGTGTCTGACAGAAGCAAGCGCCAGCCACTCTACAAAAAGGCACATGAAACACTCCAGCAAGACATCAGAAAATCACCTGCCTATAAGGAAGAGTTTTTTCCTCCCTGCCACCATTACGAACAGATTGATGCAAACGCTGACTTAAAAGGTCGACGGCTCTTCAAAAGTCTTGTTACTGTAAAAATGAAACCCATAACCATATGTAGGTATGCTATTCCTATTCAAACATACAGGGAGCCAGTGCTAATGGGGCTGAAATTTTACTTCTGATCTTGTTCCTTCAAGTTTCTCTTTTTGGCAGGGATCACTAAGGTCCTTCAGCCAGTCGGCAGAAATAGGGACACTGCCAGTTTGAGACTCTCATATTCTGAGGCTTTATTGCCATGGCACCTTGTGACAGCAAGTTCCACAGGTAATTGCAGGTGCCCACAGGACTAGTTAATTTATTGACACTTACCAAAAAGGAATGCCCTATTCTCCACTATCTCTTTAGTAGCTTGCCGCTATCCTTGACACCATTTGATGACAAAGGAGACAAAGAAAACTCTCCTATTGGTCAAGTGCAAAATTCATAAGTGCAATCTACCTTTGGAAGCTTCTGTGCCGAGTGGGTTTTCCAAGAGGTCTGTCATATCTTGGCTCCAAGCATCCTTCACGGCAGACTTGGACACTTTCCTGTTGTTCAGGCTTTGCTGTGGTCGGAAGTTATTCCTCAGGTACTCCACGGACTTGACATGGTCTTGCTGTTCAGTGGTGAATATGGAGTAGAATGCCTCCAGCTGATTGCGGCCATCATGGCAGGGGAGAGAAAGGACATTAATTAGAAAAACAATGTACTGAAATCTGGGTGGCTGATAAGAACCTAAAATGGCAGGAAGTTAAATGTTGATGCCAAGACTGATAAACCACACGGGAATTCAGGCTGCCCACTGAAATCACTGCCAACTGCCTTATCTCAGTACAGCACTTATCCTGCCCAACAAGGGAAGGCCTTCTATCAACCTGTGGGTGTCTGTCATGGGCAGGGTAACATGTGCCCTTAGACCCCTGGTCTGGAAGGATTTTGTTTGACATGGCCTTTCCAAGCCCTCCTCACCCCTGGCACCACTTTGTTTCAGAGCATCACATCAAAAAGTGCTTCCAGGTTACCCCACCCCAAGAGCCTTCTCCAGGACAGGGCAATGCTACCTTGTCTCTAAATACCATATGAAGTTTAGCTGCCAGGCTAAGCTGCTCAGATAGCTATTGCAGCACTTCAAGCGCAGTTAGTACAGATTCCTCTGGGAATACATTTCTTCTGTTAGATTCAGATTTGAGCTATTTTTAATAAAATGGATTAACCTGTAAGGAAGAACTTTCCTGTTACTTCAAAACTTAGGATTGCTTAGACAGAAGTATCTAGCAAACAAAGGTGGAAATGTTTTCAAGCTAATTTTTTTTTCATAACTATCAAGTTCAGTATAGCATTTGCTAAGAGTTTGTTATCATTCACATCCAGAGCTAGAATGAGTTATGTTGCTGCTGGAACGACTAAGCACAACAGAGCTGAGAAGGATTCAATCCCAATACTGTTTACATAAACATCAATTACATATATTGATAATATGGATTTTGAGAGTAAAGGATCTGGCCCAAGACTTTAAAAAGGGCTCTTGAATTACACTCATAGCTTATTGACAGCTCATTTAGAAAGCTACACCCTTTTCTTTAAGTGCATCTGCTCTAAAAGCTATGGAGAAGCGTGTCAGAGTCCTGAAACTTGCGTCAAGAAAAAACTATCACTGTAGCCTCAGTTGATAGCACTGATAAAAACAATCAAAGAAAGGTGTAACAGAGTAGTTAAGCACCTCCACTCACTCAGGAAGCACTCACTACCATTAATTTCCCTTCAAAGCAGTAACCATAAACCCCTTTTGCTGCTACTACCCACCCTGCCCAGCCTGCTGGGCTTGACGATGGTAGTTATTAGGCTGAAATCTGTACAAATCCTCTCACCTCCAAGGCAGGAGTGAGTTAATTTTTACACATTTCAATCCAGCTTAAGTCCCCATGGAGTGGGTGATGCATTGAGCCAGCTGATGGAGATATGTATAGGAATGTTATCCTCATAGCTCTAATTCTGAGTTTGGCAACTCTGCACTACAACATAAAACCAAGGGAACTGAGCCCTGCTACTGGCAATCACCTCTGAGATAATAGCTCAACTTGTATGTTTTTAGTAGTAGCTTCCCCCTAATCACAACTACTTTTACTGTACAAACAGAGAAATTGAGGCAGAGGGCAGCAGGAAGGGATCAGCCAGTGACCGGTTCCCATCGCAGGCAGGGAGCTCAGGTATCTCTTCCAGCCTTACAGGTACTGATGGTGGGATTTGGACTGTACTTTTTCTGCACCTCATATGAACGCTCTATTCCTCGGTTCTCAGCTGCAATTCTGATTCTTCAGAGAAACACCTTGAAAAACCTTGAAAACCATTTCTAATTATTAACAGGAGCCCCTCAGAAGCACTGACAGATGGGTTAAAAAGACTATTATCTTAGACTTCTGTCGTCAGGGGAAAAAAGCCCCAACAGATGATCCTGCTATGCCCTTCTATGAAAGCATAGACCAAAACTCCTGTGAATATTTACATATCTTTTGCACTTCTTATACTGGAAGCAGTTTTGATGAAGCCAGCTAAGAGGGCTTAAGGTTACTTTTTAAAAGCTCAAGATCTTGGGTAGCAACTGCTTCTCTGAAGTCGAGTCTCTCGGCTTACACATCAATGACATTAATTGAATTTTTAAACTTTCAGAGCGAACTTTTACAATATTTTCTTCTGCCATGCTACCTTGGGGAGGTATAATTGCATTTTTACAACTGCCAATTCAAATGTGATTTTTAACCTTCCCCTTTTTATGTGCTGAAGTACAGATAAGTCATTTTAACTTCATTTTTACTATAAAAATATTATCTACATAAATGAGAAATTAATTTATCTATAGCTGCTAGAAAAAAAAGCTGCAGTCAAGGAGCTACATTCATGCTTTTCAAGGACTACAAGAGCTCCTGTTCAGCAGAAGAAATGAAAAGCTGTTGTAAGACTATTGTAGACACAGGGAAACCTGATCTAAAACTCCGAGTCGTGTAATTACAAACCATTAAAGCCTGATATGCACAGTCTTCTATGGGTTGGATATACAAATGGCAATTAAAAATACTGAAACTGTTACAAGCACAATGAGATACTCTGAGGTATGCATTATGAGAGATAATGCCACGCTTTGGGTCACTGAATGCACTTAGCTTTCCAATGCATCTGCAGGGTGACACAGCTTGTCCTCTTTTGTTCTCTAATTATCAGGAAAGATGACGATGATGGAGCACTGAGAATAAAATAGAGAAGCTTCCACAATTGGACCACTTTAGTACTGTCCTTTTCTCAGCAAGGTATTTCGAACAAAAGCAAGGATTTAATTGGAATGGCAACAAAGCTTAAACAATATCACTTTCGTCCTCTGGGATTACAGGCTGCTTCACGGGGTTTGTGATAAAGAAGGTTAAACTATGGCAATGGATTATATTGCACTGTTGCAGTTAGAGGAACAAATAATAATCATAGCAATGGCAGGGTGGCAGGCTTTTAAAATAGACCCATCTAGAGCTGCCAAGGAGAAGAACACTATTACTTATGCCACATGTGTTGTAGTATCAATGAAAGTCTGTCTACACACAGAATTCCCAGCCCTTCAACCTCACATGCATGCATAAAGCAGCACACCAAATTTTAAAGGCTTGACTTGGCACAGTTATTACTGTACAGCACAGGAAAAAAGCTATGCCAGGATAAAGTACCTTTATGCCATTAAAGTGATGTCCATAATTGGGATTTACCAGTTTATTTGCATTTGTTTAAAAAGCGGAAAGTCGTGACCCACCTGATGCGTATACAGGGTATAAAACTGAGCATGGGCCAAGCCTCCCAGCCACCAAATAATAAACAGTAAACTTATTGATGTAGTGAGAAGCTATAAGGGATTGCAAGTACCCTGCAGGCAAGGACAGAATTCAAAATGATCTCAACAATCAAACAGCCTGGAAAAAACAAAGGGTTTGATTCAACCAGGACCATGTGCAAAGAGTCCCATGCTGCAGCCAGAAGCAAGGGTACAGGAATGCATGACATGCTCAGCACTGCTAGAGAGGGTGCTGGGGAAAGCCTCCAGCAATAGGGTTCCTGCTGGCCAGGAAATGAACATGGATAAGAACATCATGCTTTTGTGAAAAGGGAAAAATAACATCAGCAAGGGGGGCTGGACATGTGAATCCTGCCATGGCCCTCAGCCTTGGGAGGGTCCTGGCTCAAGCATTGCGACTGGTTTTGAACACAGCTCTTCAAAATTGATGAGAATCTATAGGAGAAGCAATGAGATCCAGAAAACATGAAAAAAGCACCTGAAATCTCTGAGAACCAGCATCTGTCAGCCAGGATCACCCCGTGAACTGTTCACTCAGCTTTACAGAATTGTGTATCTACTCTGCTCTTGTGAGATCCTACCTGGAGTCCTGCACCCAGCTCTGGGGACCTCAACATAAGAAAGATGTGGACCTGGTGGAGAGAGTCCAGAGGAGGTCGTAAAGATGCTCCGAGGGCTGAGGCAGCTCTGCTCTGGAAACAGGCTGAGAGAGCTGGGCTTGTTCAGCCTGGAGAAAGCTCAGGAGAGACCTTAGAGCAGCTTCCACTGTGTAAAGGGGCTGCAGGAAACCTGGAGAGGGGCTTTGGACAAGGGCCTGTAGGGACAGGACAAGGAGAATGGCTTTAACCTG